>CAIGRL010157028.1:0-13096 GCA_903798325.1 Fraxinus xanthoxyloides
AAAAGGTCGATTGACAAAAAAGATCTCTAAGGATAAGTTATTAAAATATTAAACTGTTGCCTATGCACATCTTTGATTCGCTTTTGACAACTTCTGTGGCGAACCTTTTGTTGATCCTATTGGTTTGGCTTGTCTAAAATAAGTATCTTCCTAGAAAATATTTGTGATCCCATTGAGCTAAAAGTCCTTTCCTTTTAGCCTTTTCCTAAGTTCCTAATATACTTTTTGTTTAACAGTCTATTGTGAGAATCACAAAGAATATTTGTTATAAACTTTTCATGGGTTCCTAATACACTTTGGGTGCATTTGGCACCATGTAAGACCAGATAAAGATTAATTTAATTATATCTTGTGTTTGATACAATTAATACTCGGATTATAGTAATTCGGTCAACTTATTCTATTCTATGTCTACCACATAAAATAACCCAAGATACATGGGTTAAGAGTGGATTTGAATCACTTAAACTCACTCGCAATTATCGTATTCAATCCTTCTAGTTGCCAATAGAAAAGAAAACAAAAAAACAAACAAAAATTCGAAAACAAAGAACAAGAACACGCAACTTAATAAGTAAATAAGTAAGCTTTGAAAAAAGATAAATGTGCTTTTAAATAAATAATTTTTTGTATTAATCAAAGTTAAAAATAAGTAAGCTTTTCATTTTGACATTGATGTAGGAGTTACTTGAAAAGATAATTTTTAAAGTAAAAAGTAAGTTATTCGAACATGGTCATAGATAGAAGTATATTAATAAATTTACTTATAAGTAAATAAGTAAGTTTTGAATTCTTTTAACTTTTTTTGTTAATCAAATCTATTTGACACAAACGTAAGAATTATTTTAAAAAAGTAAATNAAATAATTTTTTGTATTAATCAAAGTTAAAAATAAGTAAGCTTTTCATTTTGACATTGATGTAGGAGTTACTTGAAAAGATAATTTTTAAAGTAAAAAGTAAGTTATTCGAACATGGTCATAGATAGAAGTATATTAATAAATTTACTTATAAGTAAATAAGTAAGTTTTGAATTCTTTTAACTTTTTTTGTTAATCAAATCTATTTGACACAAACGTAAGAATTATTTTAAAAAAGTAAATTTTTCTTAAATATATGTACGAAAAAAAATTGATTGAAAGTAACTTTTCTCTTTTTAAAATTTATTATTATTGTTGTAAATTATTTATTTTTCAATACCTACACATCCTCGGTTCTTCAAATATGGTGTAGCACTAAATGCCATATTATAATAGTGCATCATAATCCACCTAAATACACTTTCACCTAATCCTATCGCTCCTGGTTCTACCCCGCCAGTCCAATATACTGTTCCAAAGCGCCTTTGTGTTTTACAATCAGTTTTGTTGTAGCATTTATGCTGTTAGCTAATTCTACCCTTCCAAGTATAACTTGTTATATAAGCGAAATTAAGTCAATTTACAATGTCTTGCTCTATTGGTTTTTATTCTTTATCTTTGTCAAATATCAAGAGAATTTGCTGAAAAAGCTTATAATGTGCTGAACTTACCAGATTTCCTTGTAGAGACATGAAAATTTTATATTTATCCATTATATTCTCTTTGCATAGTTATAGCACGCCAGGCACATTGAAGTTCTAAGGCCTCTTGAGGATTGAGTGCAAAGTGAAGCAGTCTTCAAATTTATTTTCAGAATAAAAATCTTATAGCTCTACTACAATAGTAAAATAAGTAGATAAAACCTAACGCAAATTTTTACAAGTTATTCAATATGATGTTATCAGTTAAGAAAATTACACCTAGAATAATATAATTGTAGCACATATATTTAAGCTTAATGGTTAATGTGATAATCATATACCCAACTCTCACATTATAGGTAGACCATGCACTGAAACATTAAAGGCCCTGTTTGGTTCATTAAAAATCAAATTTTTTGAAGATTTTAATAAAAGTTGATGAAATATGTGATTGAAAAGTTAATAAATGATGTACATTCCATAAAATGTATGGTTGAAAATGAGTTTGGAGAAAAATGAGTTTTTGAATAACTGGGGCCAAACAATGGTAAAATCAAATAAGAATAATTATATGGTGTTAGCTTTGAACATTTTATGGGTGATTTTTGTAGATTATATTCAAATAAGTATGGGGAGGACAGCCTAGTGATTATTTTGCTCTTGATATTTAATTGTTATACCTATTTACCACTGTTTAAAACAATTGTTAGCACAAACAAGAAAAGACAAAACAAATAATTTGATTTTGGCTATTTTTCTGCTCTATTTTGCTTTGAAGCCTCCGAAAGTGTAAGAAGTGCTCTCTTTAGGCTATCTCCTCAAACATGAAAAAATTCCAAATGTTATGCTTCTTTGCACTGTATCTCCAGGTGCACAATTTTAACAGCTAAGGCATTTTATTTTGATGGGGGTGTAGTCATATTTTGGTTATGTGCTCCTCTTCTTTTTGTACGCTTAAAAACTGATAAGTTATTGGAAGTTAGAGGGAAGCAACTTTAATTATAGTTCTGTCGGCATTATCGAGGCGTCACAGTGTTTTCATCTCATCTCTCTCTCTCTCTGGTGTCTGGTTATGCGTTCCTCAGGCATTCCATCTTTCATCATGGAATTTAAAGTATCAATGTAATGATTCATTGTTTCTTCAATTTGTTTTTACCCTGAACTGGAAAGATGAGAAGAGCTAAACTTTGAAAAATGCTCTCACTAATTCTTTGAAGGAGATATTTTATGAGAGGTTTTGCAAGTTCTACATTGCTGAAATCATGCAAACGTCTCAACTGTTTTGCTTCACAAGTTATCATCCTTATTCACTCATAAAAACAATGCCAAATTCTGTGAAAATCTTATAAAAAATTCTTTTTGAAATTTGTGGGCTGAAGATAATTAGTGTAGTTAATAGGTACTAGGAAATAGCGCATATGTGAGATCTAAGAGGTTTGTGGATTGTACAAGTGCTTGAAATGCACAGGGGATGAATATGCACGCCATAATCTATCTCTGAAATGTGTGTGTGTGTGTGTTTTTTTTTTTTTCTGAAGGTATTCATTTGTACTCAACCCAAGCTTCACATTAGGTACAGTTCCATCTACTTTGCTTTTTGCCAAAAGTGAACACTTTGCAGACAATATTGTAGAGTATTCATCATAAAGCATCTATTAATGATGAAAGTTTTATTTCGAACAAATGAAATATAAGTTTGTATTTTCCATTCTTGTTCATCCACGTGGAACATAGAATGTTTTAGAATATTGATGTTGCCTTTTGTCAACTGCGATGCTCTACTTTGAATTTCTCTAATATTTTTGCAGGTATTGGGCATCTACATTCCATACCATTAGTTCTGATCAATGGTTTACGGGAGAGGCTAATCGAACTTTGTTTTTCAAGCTCGTAACTCATTGGCCATAATTTTTGTAATTTCTAACCCTTTTCCACGCCTCATTGACTGGAATACCGTAACAGGTCTTGATTTTGGTCTAAAGTTAAATCAATTGAGGATATGCAGCTTGCTTATTTTGAAGTATCTTTCTGTAATGAGAAATGCTACATTTACAGCATTTTTACGCGTTAATTTTGACAGCAAAATGACTCTGTGCAAAGGTTGTACATTCAATTGTTAGCCATGATACATTCAGCCTCTCTCTTCTGCGATACAATCCCCGTAGTGTACAATCACGAGTGCTTAGTATCACTATATGAGACGTTGAATATTAAATTTTACATATTACACATTGGTTATTCCCTTTTCAAAATACTTTAGCTTCAGAGTACGAAAAGAAAGACAACGTTCTTTTTCCCTTTTCAAACACTTGAACGAGAAAAGCAATGCTATGTATCATCAGGATCCACCCGTGTTAAGTACTCAATAGTTATATTTCTTTTAACCAATTATAAGGTGTGGGGTCCACTGAGATCAAACTAAAATTAATTGAGAGATTATTAAAAGTAACTTTGAAGCAAAATTAATATTTGGTTTCGTAACTAACGTCAAGTAATGAATTAGATCTATTTGGTTCTCAATTTGAAACTCATAATAAAATCAATTTTAAATGAAATCGAACTTAACTAACTAATTCACTCTTTGCTGTCCATTTTTGTCGTCCAATTTGCTGCCGACCATAATTGGGTGTACAGTAAAATTGACATCAAATCTCAACTCGACTTACAAATAGTATTGTTCTAATAAATATACCCAACTACCCTACACCTACCTAACTCAACAGTTGTGTATACTGTAGATCCATGTTTGAGTGGCATCTTATCAAAGATTTAAGTCCTCAAATCTATCAAATCCATGGGACTCTCAAATTCGACGCAGAAAAATGAAGCCCAACCCACAAAACAAATCTTCATTTTATCCGGCCAGAGCAACATGTCGGGGCGCGGCGGCGTTCACAACCACCACTGGGACGGCGACGTTCCGCTGGAATGCTCTCCCGATGCATCTAAAATTTTCAGCCTAAACGCACACCTCGGTTGGGAGGTGGCGCATGAGCCCCTCCACCGCGACATTGACAGCAAAAAAAAATGTGGAGTTGGGCCCGGAATGTCATTTGCCAACGCTATCAAGGAGCGGGTCGGGGTGGTCGGGCTGGTGCCATGCGCCGTAGGTGGGACCAGAATTAAACAGTGGGCGCGCGGAACTCATCTGTACGAGAACATGGTAAGGAGAGCCAGAGCAGCAGCGGCGCAGGGCAGCGAAATTAAAGCTTTGTTGTGGTACCAGGGAGAGAGCGATACAACGTCGCTCGACAATGCTGAGGCCTACAAGGAGAAAATGGAGAAGCTTATTCACAATGTACGTGCTGATTTACATTTGCCATCTCTTCCAATTATTCAGGTCAGGGAAAAAAGTCACTTCTAAATCAAATTATGCCATGTCTCAATTAGGGTCATTAGATACAATTTGATGTTGTTTTATAGGTGGCAATAGCATCAGGAGAGGGCAAATTCATTGAGAAAATAAGACAAGTGCAAAAGGGAATTGAGGTACCAAATGTTTTATGCGTCGATGCAAAGGGATTGCAACTCAAGGAAGATAATCTTCATTTAACGACACAAGCCCAGGTAGAATTGGGACATATGTTGGCTGAAGCTTATCTCACCCATTTTGTACCCTCCTCTGACTCGGTCGTCTGATACTTTGTCAAGTTCAATTTGTTGTAGAATATGTAATGTTCTACAAGCCAAGCCATAGCCCATAAGTGTGTGATTTGCTCAAGTTATCAAGTATTTTGAATGAACAAATTGTGTTTCATTCTGGCCGTATTTAAGGTCATTTGACGTGATTCCTGTAAAGTTAAAAATAGCTTTTGAAACTCAAAAGTTACTTTTAAACCCTTTTGATTTCTTTTATTAAAGTATTTCTGGTGGTTAGAAAAGTTTTTAGTGGAAGTTGCTCCAACGTGACTTCTTTTATAAATATTTTTAAAATAGAAAATTCTTTTAAAAATTAGTTTCCAAAGAAAAATAGTTATGGTTGAAAGTTGATGAGATATATGGTTGAAAAGTTATGAATCCCATGGAATGTATGGTTAAAATTAATTATTAACTTTAATTTAAAATTTAATTTTAATTTTCACAAAACAATGGCTTAGTGTAAATTATCTCTCCATCAAGTTTCATGAACTATAGCGATTTTCATTTAATGGACTTCAAGACATGAAGTTGACGATGATGAAAATATTGTTACTTTTCTAATAAAATTGTTTTCATCTAGACTTTTTGTATTTTGATATATCTTTTCTCATTTTTAATTCGTTGTGACACATAACCTAGCTCTTCAAAGTGGACAAGTTCGCGGTTCACGTAGTAAAAATTGACTAACAATTTATTATTTTTCACATTTCTCTCTCTTATAAAAATAGAATTACTCAGTCTCATTATTCTACATCAACTACTATATTACACATGTTCTGTCGTCATAATATAAATAATATTATTTATTTTTTAAGTTGAAAGAAATTGACAAAAAAAAGCAATGATATAACTTTTCTATCTAGTTGCCAAGTTGTTGAGAGATTTTCGATCTCCACCAACTCCAGAGGGTCCCATCCCATGCTTCGGAGGATGTTAACTTGCTGGACTATACTTTCTTTCATTATTTTCTATAATTTTTACCATTTTTAATTTAAAAATCGTTTGTACCTCATAATTTTCATGATTTTTGACATATAAATGAATTTCATGAATCCCAATTGTACATAAAAATTCAAATCTTGGAAATTTAAATGCTCTAAATTTCTCATTATAACATTGTCTTACTAAAGTTACATAAAAAAATCTAAAGCAATCTACTTTAATTGGAGAGTCTCACATTTAGAAATTGATTGATTAGAAATTTTTTTTAGAAAAAAATAAGTTAGACTTGAGGATTATCTAAACTTTTTAATTCTAATGTTAATTAATTAGTTAACTAATTCAATTTATTTGCTTAATATAGCAAATCCATTTACATTCTAATGTTTTTAGAGTGAATGTACGAGGGGCTCCATTTTTTATGGTACTTACAATAATTGAATTTTAGTTGTGATACATCATTGTCCTAATTTTGAATTAACCTACTTGTACATTAATTTTGTACAACTAAGTTGACAGATAAATGAATATCATGCATTCAAATCAATGGACATACTGTCTGCACAAAATCAATATACACGTAGCAAAATTGTTTAAAATCATTTTTTGACGTAGGAATCCACAATTGCTATTCGTCAGCGTGGGCACTGGGTAAATTTCGCTCCATATGCATTAATCCGCAAACTATACATGAGAGATAAACCGCACGAGGCAAGCCTTGTGCGACGAGTTCGATCAAGAAAGTGTTTTCAGGGGATTCCAACTCGGATCTTCGTTCTCCGAGTTCACCCGCTCCACCAACTCGACCACCCCGAAATGTGTTTCTAGTTGTTCAATTCATATGGATTTTATTGATTGATTCTCTTTTTTTCTTGTGTACGGTTTAGTCCTTATTTGAGCCCCATATTTTTTTTAACAAAAAATGCATTCTTAAATAGTATTTTAACATCATTTTAACCAAACATTCTTTAATAAAATAATATTACAAGCAAATCTAAATTTTTTTTTTACTTTTTAAGCACATTTCCTATAAATACACAATTCAATTTTTCTTTTTTTTTGACAGAAATGGGCTCAAACATCCTTTTAAAGGCTATAACGTTAGTTTATAATGAAATTTTGGTTTATAAAAAGAAAAAAGAAATCAATAGCACGTTTTGAACGATTGACAGATTTGAGTGGATGATCTTTGGCATTGTAAATGGTTAGGGATTTAAATTTAAATTTAAATTTATTGGATTTTAACAAATAATGAAAGAAATAATAAATAATAAATAATAAAATAAAATTTTTTGTAAATTTTGATAAAAATTGATGAAATATGTAATTGAAAGTTACAATGCTATTGAAATTAATTAATTTGTTTTTTATCAAATATTTTAAATAAAACGAAGTAGGAGCAGAAATTTCTTTCACTACCTGACTATTGATTTCCCACTTTAGCCACTAAACTCAGGGGCTCCCTGCATATAAATACGCATATTTCCTCCGTCGCGCACTTCACTCTCTTTCTCCGCAATTTTCACACATAAACCACCTATGGCGGCCGCAGCTTCATCAACGAGCCTTAAACCATCGCCGTCGCCAACCACCGCATCATGGATGCGCCACCACTCCCTCTCCACGACTTTCGGTGTCACCGCTCTCTCATTCCGCCGCAGCGAGCCTCGCGGCCGTCGCTTCGTCGTCCTCTCCATGGACGCCAAGCCGACAATCCTGGTGGCCGAAAAGCTCGGAGAAGCTGGAGTGAAGCTCCTCAAGGATTTCGCTAACGTGGATTGCTCTTATAATCTCAGTCCTGAGGAGCTCTGCACCAAGATCTCGCTATGTGACGCGCTGATTGTGAGGAGTGGGACTAAGGTCAGTCGTGAGGTGTTTGAGTCCTCGGGCGGTAGGCTTAAGGTTGTTGGAAGAGCTGGTGTTGGAATCGATAACGTGGATCTGGCTGCTGCGACTGAGCATGGTTGTCTTGTGGTGAATGCTCCGACTGCTAACACAATCGCAGCGGCTGAGCATGGAATTGCGCTCCTCACTGCCATGGCGAGGAATATTGCTCAAGCTGATGCCTCTGTCAAAGCTGGTAATTCATACATAGTTGCATCAACACGTACATGTATATGATCCGTTTTTTGATTTCTGCAATTTTTTTTTTAATTGTTAAAGTTATTCGTAGCATTTATTTTAACAGTTAATTTTTTGTTGGTGAATTTCAATACCAAAAGGTGAATTTAATTAAATAAAGCTTCAGATCCGGAATATGCTAATTGATAAATTTAATTTGGTCTTCAGACGGTATAATGATGTTAGGTCTGATTGTTGCGATCTTTTGAATTTGCTGCCATCAGAAAATAAAGATAACTGATGCCCTGTTATGGTTGGACCTCAATCACAACCCAAACACACATTCAGTAGCCCAAATGAAAGATGAACTCACTGGGAATTAAGGACCCCAGCTAGATATTTGATTAATATTGAAGAACTTACAGAAACAGGTTTGAGTGTATGAAGCTACTATATTCTGTTTTTTTTTTTTAAAAAAACCATGGATCTCTACTATTTGAGTGAAGCTGTTTTTTTTTTTTATTTTCCAAGGCTGTTCTTTTCAGATGTTTATAGTTTACTGCTGCATTTTGCACCTATTGCTTTAAACTGATCTAATTACCTCGAGTTATTATAATGTAATCAATCAGGTAAATGGGAGAGGAGCAAATACGTTGGTGTTTCACTTGTTGGCAAGACACTTGCAGTGATGGGTTTTGGCAAGGTTGGAACTGAAGTTGCTAGGCGTGCCAAGGGGCTTGGTATGCATGTTATTGCACATGATCCGTATGCCCCAGCTGACCGTGCTCGTGCAATTGGAGTTGAGCTTGTGAGCTTCGATGAAGCTATATCATCTGCAGACTTCATCTCGCTTCACATGCCACTTACTCCATCTACATCTAAAATTCTCAACGATGAAAATTTTGCAAAGATGAAAAAAGGAGTGAGAATTGTCAATGTTGCACGTGGTGGAGTGATTGATGAGGAAGCTTTAATGAAGGCACTTGATTCAGGCATTGTAGCCCAGGTTCTTGCTTCATTATTCTGGAAGAACAAATGATTAATTATTTGAGACATATAGTGAAACTGGAAGAATCAACCAAGATATTTATTCATTATTACTTAGAAAATCTTATTTGCAGGCAGCACTTGATGTTTTCACAGTGGAGCCACCACCAAAGGACGACAAATTGGTGCAACATGTGAATGTAACTGCAACTCCTCATCTTGGTGCTAGTACTATGGAAGCTCAGGTTTACAAAATGCTGCACTAATTTTTCTATATGTTTTCTACTTCTTGTACCATGTCACTAATACTGTTCAAACTCGTAAACAGGAAGGAGTGGCCATTGAAATAGCTGAAGCTGTTGTTGGAGCCTTGAAGGGGGAGCTTGCTGCAACTGCTGTCAATGCACCAATGGTTCCGTCGGAGGTATTTCTTCTAATTAATTACGAATATTTATGCATCAAATTTTTTCTTTTGTCAGTCTTTATGCATAACCTTTTTCAATTTCTCTTTGATTTTATAAAGCGAATACAGTATTTGTGGAAAATGACACTGAAGAAAACTATGCATGTAAAATTATTATTCTTACTTTGTCCACTAGCTTCTATTTATTTGTTTAAACAGTGTGTTGAACTTGATATTGCAGTTCTATTTTTTTTTTCTACGTTCATTTTATATTTTGGGTGGAAACATTTATCAAAAGTTAATCAGTGAGGCTTTTGGTATCTTGTTTTATAATCCTCTTGATTGCAGGTTCTGACTGAGCTGAAACCATTTGTTTCACTTGCTGAAAAACTTGGTAGACTTGCTGTCCAATTAGTTGCAGGTGGGAGCGGTGTGAAATCAGTTAAAGTTACATATGCTTCTGCTAGAGCTCCAGATGACCTTGATACAAGGTTGCTTCGTGCTATGATTACTAAGGGTCTGATTGAGCCTATTTCCAGTGTTTTTGTGAACTTAGTGAATGCTGATTTCACTGCTAAACAAAGAGGACTTCGCATAACTGAAGAACGGGTTGTCCTAGACGGTTCACCTGAAAGTCCACTTGAGTTCATCCAAGTTCAAATTGCCAATGTGGAATCAAAATTCGCCAGTGCCATATCTGATTCTGGAGAGATCAAAGTTGAGGGTCGGGTTAAAGATGGAATTCCACATTTGACAAGGGTCGGGTCTTTTGAAGTGGACGTGAGTTTAGAAGGCAGTATCATCCTCTGCAGGCAGGTTGATCAGCCAGGAATGATCGGAAAGGTGGGTAGCATTTTGGGTGAGGAAAATGTGAATGTGAGCTTTATGAGTGTTGGAAGAATTGCCCCAAGGAAGCAAGCCATAATGGCAATTGGAGTTGACGAGGAACCAAGCAAGCAGTCACTGAAGAGGATTGGAGAAATTTCAGCTGTCGAGGAGTTCGTTTTCCTTAACTTGTAATGTATGTTTGGTACATAGTACTAGACATGACTCGAAAGAGTAAGGAGCCATATTTTTACTACTTTTTCTTCCTTTATACTGTCGTGTCAAGTGTTGTCTCATCCTTCTTTATCAAACATGCCTATAGTGTAATATCCATAACACTGGATTGTTATGCTGTGCTCAATTTTGATTTGTGTTCTTGTAGCTTTAGGTAAGGGAAAGAAATAATCCGGCTGTGCTATTAGATTTACGTGTTTTATTGATTGATTGTCGACATTGTAACGAATTTTGCTACCAAGAGTGTGTTAGCTAGCTTGCCTTTAACAAAATTGTTCCTCTCCCCTGCCCATATGAGAAAATCCTTTGGAATATCTGAACTGTTATCGAGTTCTTTGTACTGCAACTCGTTCCTACAGATCTGCATTAGCACTACCTTCAGTAGTACAAATACTCATCAGCGCTGAATGGTGCTTAATTGGGAAGATTTTGTTACTTCAGTTATGTTTATGCATTACTCCTCTAAAGAGCATGCTGCAGGCTTGCCTTGGTAAGCCCTTCGAATTTCACCCGACGTGATTGACACAAACAAGAATTGGGGATTGGATGCAGATAAATTCCCGCTGATGTTTGAGATATTCAGTAGACTCCGTCCCCATTTGAGCGTGTCCACACCCCTACTAGCGAGCAGAAAGGGAGGATAGATTATTGGCCGGGGAAAAGGCCCTTTAGCATAGGCTGGGAATGAACGCGAGTAAATTTTATAAATTTTATCCAAACATGCACCAGCACTGTTTGATTTTACTCTATAAACTGGAATCCACGTGTAGCCCAAGTATCATCATATACGCTTCCAAAATAAAGAGCCTTGAATACTAAAAGAAAAACATGTTAGACCTAATATGATTAGGTGAATACATAAAATTGTGATCATTTTATTTCTCTTTGCATATATAATCGGAGAACGGAAAAGATTCCTAAAGTGATTTTCTGAATTCAGCACCAACTGCAATCCGTACATAATTTTCTTTGAAGTACACAGTTTAAATATGTAGGGCATGGTGGCCTTCTCTCACAAATCAGCATTCCACATTCAAGATGCTTCCCCTACTGGGTTATGTTTGATAGGTCACCTTTATCATGGAAAATGAAAAATATTTTTCACTTTCAAAGATTTTGGCTGTTTGATGACAATATTTTCTATGGAATTCCATTTCCTCCCCCAACCCCTCACGCGCCCTTTTAGCCACTTTTCAAGGAAAATGTTTTCTTAATGTTTTGGTTGTTTTTTGTTTTCCACCATTTTTTTTTTCATTCTTTTCTGGCAATTTTTTTATTACTTTTATTAATAATTTCCATATAAAACAAAGTCAAACGAATGGTACTAGGTATAGTAATTTTTTTAAATTTTTTTGCAATCGGAACAAATTCTAAACTCAATGGTAAAAAAAATTATCACATTAATGAACATTTTCCATGAAAAACAAGGACAAAAGAACACCAAACTTTCAACATTTTTCAGGTGAAAATTTATACCAATCAAATACGATTAATTACAATTCCCAATAAAATAATTTCTAAACAATTCAATCTCTGGAATTCATTTTCTTTCCATTCATTTTTCAACTTTGCAATCAAACGGATCCTAAATTCTACTTCAGAAAGTACATCTATAAGATAGTCTATTAAAGTCGCAAATAATTCAATATTCTTCTTGTTCTTGCCCGGACTAAAATGAATTTTATTGACTTGTGAGCAAAATTAAGAATCTCCTGGGGTAGGTAGTCCACCATAAATCACATTTCCCGCTCTCAGTTTGACAACAATAGCTGCGTTCGCTGAGAGGATTTTAACCAAATAAGCATCCTCTAAAAGTGATAATTTATGAACCAGAAAGAAATGGAATGTGAGCTAGAGTTGTCGGGAGGGAAACATTGAGATTATGAACTGCAAGGTATGCAGTAACCCCAGCTACGTAACCAGCAAGAGCAAAACCACTTACCTGAAATAGAGAGAACAATATAATTCGCTAAAATTAAGAAGATAGATTTTGGTAAAAGCATATGATGCACAGAAGCAAGTACCTTCCGGAAGTACCAAAAGAAGTCAACCTTTTCCATTCCCATAAATGCAACTCCTGCAGCAGAGCCGATAACCAACATGAATCCACCTGTACCAGCACAATATGCTACCAATTGCCAGAACTCAGAATCTTGAGGAAATGAAGAGAGATCGTAGATTCCCATTGTTGCTGCAACCAGTGGGACATTGTCTACAATAGCCGACACGACTCCTATGGAACTAGCAATCTGTTCAACGTTGAGAATATGGGCATCAAGGTAATTGGCTAATTCCCTCAGGATACCTGCTGCCTCCAGGCTACCAAAAAGAATTTTAACTTGTCATTTTAAGAAACTTGTACCGTAAAAATTATCGAAGGAAGCTTTAGCCTAGCACTGTATTTCAGAAGCACGAGATGCATCCTACACATAGGAAGGAATATGAAATGCAAACAATCTCATGTCTAAGAGTCAACAATGTAGTGTAGAAAATTTGAGCATCCTAAGC
>CAIGRL010157033.1:0-10196 GCA_903798325.1 Fraxinus xanthoxyloides
AGTAAAGAGAACAGGGCCTAAAGGTTTCAACTATTCAGGTTTCTCTCCTACAATCTCATAAATTTGAATTATGATTGGGTTCGAGGAAACCTTCTTGACTTTAATCTTTCTCGGTAGCTTTGGGTCATAACCCAAACCATACTTAGGTTGCGACATAAGGGCTCCATCAAAATTAGAAGGGATACGCCCACCGAAAATATATCATCAAGATCACCTAATTTGCGATTCTCAAACAATTTTTTGACTTGAGGATTTTAACACCCCATGAAAGTCTGTTTTGCCTATATATTCTCCCGGATCTATCAAGGAGAGCCTCGCAAATGAGGAGATGTTGATGCTATCCTTTCGAGTGGGCTTATCCCTTCTAATTTTAATGGAACCCTTTACCTTCTCCCAGGTATGGTTTGGGATATGATACAAATCCACTGAGAAAGATTAAAGTCAAGAAGGTTTCCTCGAACCTCATTGTGATTCAAATTTACGAGGTTACAAGAGAGAAACTTGAACAGTCAAAACCTTTAATGATCATTAATCACAGGATTTTTACAATTTTGCAATTACAAGAAGATTTATATACATTTATATTTTGCAAAATACAATATATGACGATTTCTATATTTTTTATATACGAAATTCAAATTTTTTGACACGCCCAGTGGGACACTTGCTGAGTTGTTCCGTGTGACTAGAGCCCAAACAAGAAATGGAAAAATTTAACTAGTCCCATCACTAAGGAAGTTTTCCAACAAAGGCAGAATGAAAATTGCTTTCACAAAGCCAAACTCTCGTTCAATAGAAAAGACCAAGAGTTCGACAAAAAATTCTCGTTCGGACTCCGTCTCCAGTGGCAGATCCTTGTTTAGATCCCCTCAAACCACTTCTTTCCAAAGGTGGAGAGACTGTACTTTGTTTGAAGAATCACCTGAGCCAATAGTGGTCATGGAAGCGATATCGGGCTCAAATGATTGAATCCAACAAATGGCTTTATCCATTGAAAGACTAACGAAGTCACTAGACAAGAATGACGCAAAGGTTGTTGCACTCGTGTACCGGTTAAAGCTTCAAAATCTATCAAAAGAAGATCAAGAAAATATAGGATCTTCCAAAGCTAAAGATTTGGAAGTCCAAGAATGCCAACAGAAACAAGATATACATGATCGCACAGTTGTTCAAACGTTTTGCGTAATACTACTCAACTCTCTGTTGGCCCTCTATCGGTCCACCAACTTCAACATATGATTGCGAACACCATTCATGCCTAGTATGGTGGTTCAATGCAATCTTCATTGGTGTATGCCAAGCCCTATAGACATCGAATCGACGGAATAAAGATGCCACTCAGTTACCAACCTCCGAAATTCTAGTGTTCTGATGGAAAAGGCAACCCGAAGAAATATGTTGCTTATTTCATCGAGACATGTAACAATGTAGGCACTTATAATGACTCCAGGAACCAAGTCAATTGTAAATTCCACTTGCCTATCTAGTGGAATGCATGGTAGATCTTTTGGGAATACGTCGGCAAAGTTTTGTACAACGTTAATATCATTAATAGTTGTTTCTGTATGTTTGGAACCGATGATAATGTATGTTTAGAACCGATGATATTAACTAAAAATCCTGGCATGACTCATTTCTCATCATTTTCTCCAACTTCCAAGAAATTTGACAACAGATTTCGCGTATTAAAATACAGAAATCGTTACAAATTGTATTTTAGAAAATACAAATTGACACGAATCTTTTTGTAATTACAAAATTGTAAAAATCCTGTAATTAATGATCTAAATGTTTGAAGTCGAGGAGCCACGTGGCTTGAACCATAGGTTTCAGGATTTGTTGAGAATTTGATTTGCCGGGAGTTTGACTTGTTCGACACTTGTATTTCAGAGCATAGGTTTGCACTTCGAAACTTGGACTTGATTTTGATTTAATTTGAAGAAGATTTTGATTTTCTTGATTTGCTTGATTTGAAGAAGATTTTGATCTTATTCGTGTTTGTCGGACTTGGAATTGAGATGGTTTCTTTAGCACTTCATGATTTTCTTCTACATTTCCCCCCTTTTTTTGTGATGGACATTTGATTCTATTTATAGGTGGAATTCGTGGCCAATTTTGGGAACCATTAAATTAATTCAATTAAATTGATTATAATTGAATAATTATAGATTTTTAAGAAAAGTGGGATGAGCTTTTAAAATTTTATAGGCCTAGGCTTTAATTTAGTAAATTTAATTGGGCTAGTTATTTAAATTAACCCAACCCATTATTTGTTATTTTATTTATTTATTGTCTACAAATACCCCCATCAAAATTTATTTATTTATTATGAAATAAATAAATTAATAAATCTTGTTTTTCAATTTTTTTAACGTAACCTTTACTCGATTTTTTTCTTACTTTTTTATTTTACACAATTCTTAACTTACAAGATTTTATTATTATTTTTTTTTTAAAAAACAAACTTTTATGTTTTATGGTAAGCTGGGCTTAAATGAAGCCTGATATCTAACTATTTATATGAACAAATTACTAGGTTTAGAGATCAATAGGCTAAATTTGCAAACAAAAGTAAAAAAGATTATGTTCCTTTTCTCTCTCTACTTTTTTGATTTTTTTTAAAGTTGTTTCTTGGTTTCTGTGTGGGGAGAAACCAAGAATCTTGGTTTCTGACTTTCTGCCCTTTTTTTTTCTTAATTGGTTTCTTGGATGGCATAAATCAATTGAAGCATTTTTTCAGTGAAGTTTCTGGCGACGTTTCCTCTTCCTATTCTTTTTAAAAAAAAAACTATTTTCTTGGTTTTCTGTTTAGTAGAAACCAATTTTAACCAATTAAAGTTGGTTTCTTGGTTTCTGGGACTACTTCCATTCTCGCAAACCAAAAATTATTCCATTCTTCGTGACTATCGCAATCAGATTCATTCGCATCTGCAATCAGTCCAAAAACATTAAACAGGTACAAGCAGGACTTGGAAAGTTGATCCGTTCGCTCTAAAAGGCTTGTGACTACTTCCTCATAGTAATTACACATGATCAAAAGTCCACTTATCTCGCAAATATCCCAAAGAGAAATGTCAATTTCACCATGGGTGGTCACAAAAGTATTGGTCTCCGGGCACCATACCTCACAAAGAGCTCTGATGATAGAATTTGGACGACGATAATCCTTTGCAGTAGAGCATACTGCATAATCTAACTGGCGAAGATTCCTTTTTAGCAGAAGTTTTGGGACCCATGAAGTCCACTCCCAAAACCTTGGAAGAAAAGAAATCTCTCCACGACTGACGAGCGCACTTTCCCATCGCATTTCTTTGTTGTTAATCCTCTCACAAATTACGGCCTTTGGGATGCGCTCCATGCTTTGGGAAAATAGACGGGCGAAGTGCCATTGGCTCCTTGGAATTAATGTTGGTGATTTCTCCAGAAGCAAGATCATGATTCAAGGATTCAACCAAAAAGGTCAGGGAGCCATTGGCATGATTCGTTTGAAGCTGCAAATAGGAAAGTCAATTTCCTCAGCTCCCCTCCATGTCATCAATGCTAAAACATTATATGAGTTACTCCTTAGACGTGTATGGCTGTATGAAATTGGTGTAGTACCTTCAAATTGGCACCAATGCTTCAAATATAGTTGAGAACTCCTCGGCTTTCTTCCATGTCCTCGATGCTAAAACATCATACGAGTTACTCCTTGGACGTGTTGGCTACATGAAACTGGAGTAGTACCTTCGGCTTGGCACCAATGCTTCAAATATAGTCGAGACAGAGAAGTTAAATGTGTAGTAGCTAATTCCAAACCATTCCTCGAAGAAGAATCTTATTTTGCTAATGCCAAATTTTATGTAGAAGATGAAAAGTGTAATTCTGCAGGGTTGACCATGTCCAGATTTAAAATTAAAGGAAATGCATATGATGATGATACATCTAGTGCTGCTCAATCTCATCACTAGTGCTCTCGAACTCAAAACCTAAGTCAGAAAACTCTACCATAACAGATGAACCTGAACCGGCCTACCTACATTTAAAAAAAGGAGGGAAAAAATATAGAAGAAAATCATGAAGTGCTGAATAAATCCTCTCAACTCCAAGTCCAACAAACATAAAAAAGATCAAAATCTTCATCAAATCAAGCAAATCAAGAAGATCAAATTCTTCTTCAACATGTCATCGATGATGAATTGGTATAATCCAACCTTTTCATGCACATTAAAGACCAAGGACTGCTACCTTTGACCGACTCCTTTGACCATCCAAGGCATATTGTGTTTGGGACCAAGGATCGACTCCTTTGACTGTCCAAGGCACTTTGTGTTTGGGACCAATGATTAGCTCCTTCGACAGTCTAGGGTACATTGTGTTTGGGACCAATGATCGACTCCTTCGACCATCTAAGGTACTGTGTTTAGGACCAAGGACTGGCTCATTCAACTGTCCAAGGCACTTTAATTTAATTTATGAGCACGTGTTGCCAACTCTTCAAAGCATTTTTGCTTGGAGATTGTAGAGTAATCCCCCAATGCATGCCTTGTACACACATATTAATAGAAGATGCTTCGCTTATTCTTTCCTTGCAATTGAGCATGAGGTTCGTCCAGCGTTCGATGTACTCTACAACGGGCTCTTCTTTGCTCTACTTCGTTCGAGCAAGTTCTGGAAGGCCGACAGTTTTCCTAGTGTAGAGGTATAAAAAAAAGGAAGAAAAAGAGAATGGAGTATGAATCTAATTGTCATTGTAAAAACCAGTATGGTTTCTACATGCCTTGGTTTTAACATTTAATTTTATTTTTAGATTTGCAGAAATCAGTATGGTTTCTACATGACTTGGTTTTTACGTTTAAACGTTTGTTTTTTTAAATACTTTCTTGGTTTCGAGATTTGCAGAAACTAATATGGTTTCTGCCTACCTTTCAAACCTTTTTTATTTGTTTTTTTAAGTATAGCTGTTATAAAAGTGGAACTAACATTCTTTATTTTTATTTTCTTTGGGATTCAACTTTTGGAACAAGTCAAAGATTTTGAGGTTAGAGATTTTCTTGGTATAGTGTGGGTTTCGTACTACAATTATTTTAAGGGTTCAGAAAATACTCTAAATCGCCGACTTTTTCATGCACATTGAAGACCAAAGACTGCTACTTTTCCCTATCTAAGGCACTTTGTGTTTGAGACCAAGGCTGACTCATTCGACCGTCCAAGATACTCTGTGATTGGAACCAAAGACCGACTCATTCAACCGTCCAAGCTCCTTCATCTAAAATGAAGAGATAAAAGAAAACCTAATATTCTTTTGCCTTTGTTTACAAATTTAACGTGTTAGTTTCTAAACCTCATAATTCATTCATATAAATATGTAGGTATCAGGATTTATTTAAGACCAACTTATCATAAAACATAGAAAGTCAGTTTAAAGAACAGACTTAAAATGTCAACCTTATTAAGTCTATTTGTTAGATTTGGAATTGAGAGAATTTCTTCAGCACTTCATGATTTTCTTCTACATTTTTCCCAAACACGAAGTGCCATGGACGGTCGAAGGAGCCAGGCCTTGGTCCCAAACAGAAGTGCCTTGGACAGTTGAAGGAGTTGGTCCTTGGTCCCAAACACAAAGTGCTTCGGACGATCGAAGGAGCCGGTCATTGGTCCCAAACACAAAGTGCATTGGATGGTTGAAGGATGCGGTCCTTGGTTCCAAACACAAAGTGCCTTGGACGGTCGAAGGAGGCAGTCATTGGTCCCAAATACAAAGTACCTTGGACGGTTGAAGGACCCAGTCCTTGGTCCTAAACACAGTGCCTTGGATGGTCGAACCAATTTGGAAAATACACAATTCCAAATTTACTTTATTTTTATTATTTAAAAAAAAAATTTATGTTTTATGGTAAGTTAGGCTTAAGTGAAGCCCGATATCTAACTATTTATATGAACATATTATTAGGTTTAGAAATACAGATTATTGGGTTAATTTAAATTCCTAGCCCAATGAAATTTACTAACTTAAAGCCTAGGCCCATAAGATTTTAAAAGCCCATCGCATTTTTTAAAAAAAATCTACAATTATTCAATTATAATCAATTTAATTGAATTAATTGAGTGGTTACGAAAATTGGCCATGAATTTCCCCTATAAATAGGATCAAAGATCTATTACGAAAAGAAAAAGGAGAGAAAAGGGCAGAAGAAAATCAGGAAATGCTGAAGAAATCCTTTCCTTTTTTTTTTTGTAATGGACATTTGATCCTATTTAGACCTTGGTTTTATACCTTCTTCTTTGGTTGTTTCGTGGTTTTTGTTTTTCGTTACAAATCCCAGGACTTGGAAATTGTGGAATCATTCGATGGCATCTTTTCACAAGGGTCCATCCTTCCTGATTTTCTTCTAGTGTTATTTTTTACTGGGTTGGACTTTCATATCCAATGCCTCCAATTTCGGTCCTGCAAGAGGTATGGAAGGTGATATTTTACCTGTTTTGTTTGATACTCAGTATTTCTCCTTCTTACTTATGAAGGTGGACCAACCATCACTAATGTCGTCTTCGGACTCTGAATTAGAATCCCAAATATCCAAGTCATCTGTCATCATTTTGTATAAGTTTGGACGATTGGGTGCACACGGTCCATCCATTCTTGGGCAGACGTAATTGGTAATAATTTCTCCGTCTACTTCAAACTTTACTAGAATGGCTCCTTCTAGAAGTTGTGGTCCAAACTCCTCAGCCAAAGATTTACTGGCATCATATGTATGAGAAAATTTATGTTTCCTTTTTGCAATGGGGATTGGATCAAATGATCCAAATGAAACCATCGAGCAAGTGACCATTTGGTTTTCTTCAGTTTCAAGTTTGATCTTATTTTCAATCGAACAATAAGATCTTTCAATACGAAACATTTTTCCACCAGGTGACTAATGATTCTATGAAATTTGTAAATTGAAGATGATCGACCTTACCAACTTCCTCAGGTCTCTTTGGTGCTGGAAGTTCGATTATCTTTTGTTCGAAAAATTGATCCAAAATTCTAGAACTCTAGAATATGAGAATGTGTATTCCTTTTTCAAGCTCTTTCATATTCACATGACCTTTGCTTTGGACTTGTCCTATGTTAGGTCTGAACTATCTGGTTTTGGTTTTGGTTTTGGTTTTGGTCTTGGGTTTGAGCTCGACCCTTAGAAGGCTATCTTTGCAGGGATAGTAGAAATTGGCATTACCTCTTTGGACTTACATGCCTTGACATCCTTCTTTATTTATTTCTTGGGATGTTTCTTGTCACGTGGATCACTTGGTAAGTAACTCCCATGCCTTGCAATTTGGAGCTACAGGTCATGAGCACGTGTTGCCCACTCTTCAAATGAGTGGGGCATATTTACTTGGAGATTGTAGAGTAATCCCCCAATGCATGCTTTGTACACACATGTTAATGGAAGATGCTTCACTTATTCTTTTTTTGTAATTGAGCACGAGGTTCCTCCAGCGTTCAATGTACTGTACAATGGCCTCTTTCTTGCTCTGCTTCATCCGAGCAAGTTCTGGAAGGTTGACAATTCGCCTAGTGCTATAGAAACGTGTTAGGAATTCTTGGCACTCCCAGTGGGACCTTCTTGTCCTCTCATCTTCTAATCTCAGAATCTTCAACTTTTATCCACTACATCAACAATGACAAATGAACAAGCGAAGCAAACCATGAATCATCTCCAAGAGACACTTGCTGAAATGTTATGTGCAACCAAAGCTCAAACAAGAAATGGGAAAACACAACTGGTCCCACCATTAAAGAAGTTCTCCAACAAGGCAGAATGAAAATTGCTTTCACAAAGTTAAACTCTTGTTCAACAGAAAAGACCAAGAGTTTGACAAAAAAATATCGTTCGGGCTCTGTCTCCAGTAGCAGATCCTTGTCTGGATCTCCTTATACCACTTCTCTGCAAAGGTGGGAAGACTATACTTCACTATACCATTACCTAGGGAAAGGTCTAATATAAGGTTCTTAATCATAGCCGTAGATTTTTTCACCAAGTGGGTAGAAGTCGAACCCCTTTTAACCATCACGGAGACCAACACTTGTAAATTAATACGGAAAAATATCATTTGTATTTCAGAGTACAAAACTCTATTTTTTCAGAAAATGGAACACAATTCTGAGGGAAAAGGTTGAAAGCGTGCGAAGAGCTAGGTATCTGAAGACATTTCTCCACTCCGTACTATCCCCAGGCCAATGGGCAAGTTGAAGCTATCCATAAAACTTTAAGAAACATCCTAAAAAGGAAGTTAGTTACGACAAATGAGTTATGGGCTAACGAATTCCTACAAATTCTATGGTCATACTTCACCACCACAAAAAATGTTACAGGAGAAACCTCTTTTTTCCTAGCCTATGGAATGGAAGTCATGGTTCTAGTTGAAATTGAAGTCGGTTCGACTAGAAAAGTAGGATATGAAGAGGGACAAAATGAAGAAGCCATAAAAGGAACCTAGATCTCTTAGAAGAAAAGTGGGACCGTATACCAAAAGAGGATTAGAAGATACTTCAACTCGAAAGTTTACAATAAAAGTTTCAAAGTAGGGGACCTAGTTTAAAAAAATGTACTTGTTGCAAATAAATGACTTCTAGTTCACATGACCCAAAGTGATAAGGACATTATACGAAAAGTTGAAGTTTTGGGATTAAAAATATATAAGCTTGCCAAAAGAAATGGCGAACCCATTAAACATCCCTAAAATGACATGTACTTAGAAAAAAATATTATTAGTAATGTGGAGTTGTTATCCTGATTGAACAAACACAATAAAGTTACCTGTCAACTTATTAAGTTACATGTTTGAATACCCGTTGAGCGAAGCCCACCAAGCTTATTAGTTATTTATTGTGCAAGGTCAACAACAATTGTGAAGCAAAGAGAGAGAAAATGAAAACTCTCACTAATAAAAACAAAATTTACAAAACAAGAAACATTTGCGAACTAAATCTATTACATAGCTAAAAAGCATATCATGTGAATTAGATTACCTTACACACCCTTTTTCTTACATCCGATCCATTTGCTCAAAGCACCATCTAGAAGTTGACCAGGTAGTTGTCGATAAAGAAATGCATGAGGATTTATCACAATATCTGGAACTATGCCTTGCATAGTGATTTGTAAGAATTCGCAACATTCCTTTACATAAATCTCGGATCAAGAAACTTACTTAAAATGATGAATTCCAAGATCTTTTGATGGCTGAACCATCTTACATTCCAAAACTCCAACAGTCTGCATTTCTTGTTCTCCAATGGTCTCAATCCCGATCACAATGGAAGGGGATTATTATCCACAACCTAAGTACCAATTTTTGTAAGATCTCATGCCAAAAATACGGTTCTAAGGACTTTCCAATTTTGGTGAAAATTTCTATACGAATTTTCACTATTTTTTTCATGCCCTTTTCTTCCTTCTATTTCCAATGCATAATGAATGGAAGTTGTATGGGAGTTAATAGTGGTTGTAGGGAGTTGTATGTTTGAACTTTAAATTCAAACAATTCTCTCCAATCCTTTAAATAACTTGTGGGTTGGGTCATCCCACATGGGCGACCCACGACCCATATTTTTCTAACATCTCCCACTTGAACATGATGGGTTTGATCCGAACCACAAAAGAAAACGAATGTCAGACGTTAGATCTTTCTCAAGATCTATCTCACAAAAATTCATACGACAAATAGATTGTGCAACCAACGAGTAATATTAGAGCTTACAGTACTATAAACCTGTTAGGGATAAATAGTAGCTCTACTAGAGGACATTACATNAATTCCCTCCAACCCTTTTAATAACTTGTGAGTCGGGTCTTCCCACATAGGTCACCCACGACCCATATTTTTCTAACATCTCCCACTTGAACATGATGGGTTTGATCCGAACCACAAAAGAAAACGAATGTCAGACGTTAGATCTTTCTCAAGATCTATCTCACAAAAATTCATACGACAAATAGATTGTGCAACCAACGAGTAATATTAGAGCTTACAGTACTATAAACCTGTTAGGGATAAATAGTAGCTCTACTAGAGGACATTACATCTCGCTGTACCCCAAACTCATTTTTCAACATTAATTCAAGTATTTTCGATCCCTCGAATATTTATGGAACATACTTGAACCCCACATCATATCATTGTATTCACAATTATATTCCATATCCTAAATGGTTAAACACAATTATCTG
>CAIGRL010157117.1:0-22163 GCA_903798325.1 Fraxinus xanthoxyloides
TTTATTAGAAAATCTTATATGGAATATGATATCAAATTTTTTTGAAATTTTATATCCGAAAAAGTCATATCGCATATAAATTTTCGGATGCAAAATTGCATGGAATATGTTTTTTTTGAACGTAAATTTTCGATTGTAAAATTTCTCCCAACTTTTTTTTCAAGTTCGATTGTGCCCCCCCCTAACTTTAAAGTCTGCGTCCGCCCCTGGTCAGGTTGGATCGGTTTAAAATAAAAAGGGGTTGGATCGGATTTTAAACTAATATGAAATTATTTGGGTCGGGTTGATTCGGTTTAAACCCAGTTAAACCGACCCAACCCATTGTTAAAAACCCTTCCTTCCCGTGCTTCTTCAAAACCGTGAAATCTTGCTTCAAAGTTGCCTCCTCCTCTCTCTGAATCCACATAGCTGAGACCCCGGCCAGCGCCTCAGCCTCTCACTCTCTTCTCTCGCCTCCTGTCAGTTTCCACGTTTTTCTCTATCTTCCTTTACACATCGATCATTTTATTTCTGTTCTGGATATTTTCTTCGGTGATTTCATGCTGAGAAAAATAGTAAAATTTGTTTCTTATTTTATTACTTAACAGTCAAACTGAAAATTGGATTAGTTTTAAGCTGATTTTTTGAAGATGAAAAGTGTTTTCCAAAACTGAAACATTCAGCACCAATCTCCACTGTCAAGTCCCTGTCCTTTTAGAGGCATTTTGAAGAAGAATGAACTTACCGATCTTTTTCTCCCCCTTTTTCAATCAAAAACTAGGCATTTTAAATCTTTACTCTTTGGTTTTTGGGTTTCTTGGTTTCGGAGCTTTCTATGTAAGTCTCAGTTTAAATTTTAAAATTGTATTAGTCGGAAGTGAGATTCTCAAATGAAATATCCGTTTCTTTCTTTTTTACTAATCGAAAAAGGAAAAAGAAAACGAATTTTCTCTACATTTTTCTCTCACAGATCTGTGATTTTTTTGGTAGTGGACGCTCAATTTCCATCAGGTTTGAATTTCATCTTTTTTATTTAATTTGATTAATCAGACATGAGTTTTTTTTTTCTTTCTGAATTTTTGTTTTTTCTTGATTGTATCCCAGATTTAATTTGCTTGCTGTCTGTGTTATTTTGCTATCTATTCAAATAATATATGTTTTATATTTTTATCATCATTAAATTCACAACCAAAAACACGACGTTGAATTACAATCCTAGCTCTGCCCCTGGCTGTGTACCATCTCCTTCTCTTCTCCTGAAAATTCTGTCACATAGAAAATGACCCTTTGTATACTACGCTCAAAATCTCTGATACCCACTAAAAACCCCACCTCCTTTGACGGTTTTTACTTTCTTAATTCCATTTTCAAGTCACGCTTAAGTTTTTTCTTTTCTCGTACACAACATTCTTACTGCCCCTCAGAATTCAAAAACAACTGCAATAGTACTGGTGAACACGTATGTACAAACAGTAGAAGTAAAATATGCCTAGATGGGCATTCCAAAAACCTAATCTTGAAAACATTAATAGAAAATCCCAGGGCATTTAAAAACACGTGTTGGGACGATCCCTATCATTTTAATGCTTTGATAATTGATTCTGAATTGTTTATAAATGTTATAAAGTCCATTCACCATCGACCAAGTGTGGTGCTCGGTTTGTTCAGATGGGCTGAGGTGCAAAAGGGGTTTAAGCATTCAGAATTTGTATTTTGTACGGTTCTTGAAATTCTTGTGCAGAACGATATGATGACATCTGCTTATTGGGTGGCCGAGAGGGCCATTAGTGTGAATTTGCACTGTGTTGCCGATGTATTGATTGATGGATACTTGAAATATGATGTCTCCGTTAAGTTACTTGATTTATTATTGTGGGTCTACTCGAAAAAATCTGATGTTAAGCATTGTTTAGTTGTTTTTGATAAGATGGTGAGGGGTAGGTTTTTGCCGGATGTGAAGAATTGTAACAGAATTCTTAGGATGCTTAGGGATAGAAATTTGGTTGGGAAAGCTAGAGAAGTGTATGGGATGATGGGGGATATTGGGATCGAGCCTACTATTGTAACCTATAACACGATGTTGGATTTATTTTGTAAAAAGGGCGAAGTGCAGCAGGCTCTTGACCTTTTGCTGGAGATGCAGAGGAGGGATTTCCGTCCGAATGATGTTACATATAATGTGCTGATTAATGGGTTTTCAAAGAAAGGTGAGTTGGATCAGGCCAAAGAGCTGATTGGGGAGATGATGAATAAAGGGTTGAAGGTTTCAGCTTATACGTATAACCCCCTTATATGTGGTTATTGTCAGAAGGGAATGCTTATTGAGGCACTAGGGCTTAGGGAAGAGATGGAAGTTAGAGGAGTCTTGCCGTCTATATTGACTTACAATGCATTTATACATGGCTTCTGCAAGTTAGGGAGAGTGAGTGATGCGAGGCAGTGGATTCCTGTTATGCTGAAGAAGAACTTGGTGCCTGATGTAGTTACATACAACACTCTGATATATGGACACTGTCAGTTGGGGGATATTACCGAGGCTTTGTTCTTGTTGTTTGAGATGAGGAGAAGAAATGTCGACCCTACTTTGGTTACCTTTAATACAATGATGGATGGACTGTGCAAACATGGGGATTTAGATGGTGCTATGCGTCTGAAAGATGAAATGACCGATTATGGCATTTTTCCTGATGCTTTTAGCTATACAATTCTCATAGAAGGTTCTTATAAGGCAGGAAATTTACTGATGGCAAAGAAAGTATTTGATGAGATGGTGAGCAAAGGGGTGGAGCCTGACCGGCTTGCGTACACAACTTGCGTTACTGGTGAACTGTAACTTGGTGAGTAATACTTCTACGCCATTCTTGTTACAAGAAGAAATGCTACTAATGTATAATGTTTTTGTAGATGGGATCTGTAATTTGGATCATTTAGAAGAAGCTTTTGAATTTTGTAGAAGATGGTTCATATTGCATATAATAGCACCAAACTGGTATCTTGGGAAAGCCAGGGAGTTGTTTTGAGGCTGGTATCCTGCATCTGTGATCCTGTGATATACATTTTGATAAATACTCGAACTCATAAAGGAGGCTGGAGTAAGCATTTGAATATTTGTAAGATATGGAGCAGGAGTTTTCAAATGTGATTACATATAATGATCCGATAAATAGTCATTGCAAATTCAGAAGAATGGATGAGGCTTATAGATATTGTTCAGAGACACAATGAATGAACATCCATAAATAAATACATATATCAATTCAATGAATGAGAACTCTGACCAGGACATCCAGTGAAGGTTTTGAGATTGTATGAACAAATGCTTGATCGTGTAATCTTATATGTGTATAAAGCGCTATACGGACATCTGAGCATATTTTTAATTCCTCTCCAAGATCCTGTATATGTGAGTCTTGATGGTGAAGATGGTGCTGAAGAAATTACCTGAAACAGGTTCTTGAGTTTCTTTCTGGGTTTCTTGGACTAGTGGCAATTGCTTCTTTGCGACTACTCATTTTGGATATCTTGTTCAAGGTGCTGTCGATTTTTACTTCTGTTGATTCTGAGGCAAATGTATATGTTATAAAAGAGCAATTTCGATAAAATATTCCCACGAAAAAGCAGCTAGTCAATCCATTTCGCCAAGGAGTTATCATCGAGGAGGGAGTCCGATACAGGCACAGTGTTGTCATAAGTTCTTATGAAGTTGGAGCTGATAAAACTGGAACAGTTGAGAGTATTCTCAACCTGCTTCAGGTGATGAATTTCCTGTTTTCGAATTTTCAGGAATTCCTTTTTATATTCCATGCATAAGTTTTAAGCATTTTATTTGTAAAAAATGTGCAGGAAACGGCATTAAATCATGTATGGATGTCAGGGCTTCTTGGTGATGGATTTGGAGTCACTCATGGAATGATGAGAAATAATCTCAATTGGGTTGTTTCAAGAATGCAAGTTCAAGTGGATCATTATCCAATCTGGTATTGAATAGAGAACGAACTGGACGTTCTTATTTTTAACATAAAAATGATTAAATTTAGACATTTTCATAAAAATGTTCTGTGTCAATAGGGGTGAAGTAATGCAGATGGACACATGGATTGGAGCATCAGGGAAAAAGGGAATGAGGAGGGACTGGCTACTCCAAAGTAAAGCCACAGGTGTTTTTGCACGTGCAACCAGGTTCATCTTGAGGCCTAATGAACTGTTAACATCATTATGATATGTTTGGTGTGCTATATTGGATAGGTTGGACACAATAGACATGATTTTAATTTATTTTTATCTTCAATAATGTCCAGACCTCCTTAAACAAATATGCTATTAGTTCTAATTTTTAACCAAGGATTTGATTCTGGAACAGTGCGTGGGTGATGATGAACCAGCAAACTCGGAGCCTGTCAAAAATGCCAGACGAGGTAAGAGCTGAAATTTCACCATGGTTCATTGAGAAACAAGCAATCAAGGAAGAAAGCCCTGAAAAAATAGATAAGTTGGATCATAAAGCGCATTAAGTGAACTCAGACTTGAAGGTGAAATTCATTGCAATAAATTTGGCATGTCCTCATTATAACGAATAATTTTGCTGATATATTGCACCCTTGTCATTTGCAGCCAAAGAGAAGTGATTTGGACATGAACCATCATGTAAACAATGCAAGTACGTTCGATGGATGCTCGAGATGAACACGAGAAAACATTGTCTTGTGACCTTCACTTGGTTTAATAACGAACTAGGATAACTAAATCTTGAATTTTTATTGATTTTTTCAGGCAATTCCTGATGAATTTTTGGGGAATCACCAGCTCTCTTAACAATATATTGGAATACAGAAGAGGAGAGTGGGAGTTCAGATGTAGTTCAATCCCTTTGTGAGCCTCGGCAAGTTGAACTGATAAATGCTGGAATTCAACAAAATAATTACAATTGTTTGAATGGATATTCATTTTCATCAGGGATTCTTGAGGGAAATGGATTACTGGGACCCTTAAATCAGTGGCCATTTAGCGCCACTCATCTCCTTCAGATAAAAGGGGACTCAAAAAACGAAGAAATTGTGAGAAGAAAAACTGAATGAAAAAAAAAAAGAAACACATTTCCACCCCATTCTCTCCCTAGTAACTTCAAAAAAATTCAAGAAAAAAAATCCGAACGCCAATCCAATCCGGGATTAAAACTAAGAAAAATATTATTTGGTGTCCTCAGTTCGACCAGGAGGAAAGCAGAATATGTGTACAAATAAACGCACCAATGCTGAAATTCAAGTTCATTGGAAGTAAAAATTGCAGCATGGCCAAAATCGTGGATTTTATGGCGATTTTTGGTACGAGGTATATTACATTAAATTTGTAGATGCTGGATACATTGTTCTGTCAGCGTGTACTAATCAAACATGTGATTAAAGAGAAATAAAACCGTCTCATCATCATTATATATTGGAATAGATGCTGCTTATGATTAAAAAGGCAATATATTTCAGCTGGCATGGATAAACGACAAAACAGGTTCGAGGAAAGTTAGAAAAACTCGAGTTGACGATGCTAAATTTTGGATATACACTAGTCAAAATTCCATATATGTCACCATTAAAACAATGCAACTAATATCACAATCACATCTACCATGGAGTTGTTCTTTTTGAACGCCTTGCAAAAGCACGACCACATCCTCGAAAAGATATATTATATGTAGACTTGTTTTCCATGATCAACATAATCATAAATGATTAAAGCGTGACTTCAAACATCTAAGCAGAAAAAAAAAGAATTGTATGTAAGAAGCAACTGATTATAATGCTTTCAACAAGCCATGCCCCAAAAAAATTCCATCTAAATTGCATCTATATCGCATTAGACGAGAAAAGAAAATTTGGAAATTTCTCTACATGAATCAATTTCTAACATCTAACCTAAAAGAGCAAACATTTACAGTTCAAAACTTTGGTGGGTATTTACAACAAGGTTTGGTACCCAGAAAATGAGGAATCGAAAGAATAGCGAAGGTAGAAATATGAACTTATTGGCGCTTTCTTCGCATTGATCTGTGCAATTGCCATGTCCATGTAGCCAAGAATATCACGAGTCCAATCCCAACAGATGTCCAGAAAATCACCAACCAATTGGGCATGGAATTAGGAAACAATCCTGAAACACAATTAAAATAAGGCGAAGAATACATTTAATAATTTCTAAATATTGATCTATAAATATTTGAATATCCTATGAAGAAAGCAAGAAAACAAACCATGTCCAAACTTGATACAAATGAGGAGTTCCACAATGCAGATAGCAAGTGAAAGCCAGCAAAAAGCTCCCACCTTTTTCACTGGTTTTCTGAAAATTGAAAGCAGGAATCGATCAAAAACGAGAGAACATGAGAAGATCGTCTCATGGAAATATTAAAATCTTGCATAACATATGGAGTATCAAAACGCAAGATACCTGTCTTGTAGGTAAGAATTGTATTCGCGAATGGTTGGTATTGCAATAAGCCACCACAAAATTAACCTATATGCTATGATGGGATTCCGAGGAGGAATCCAAAGACAAAACTTCAGGAAGAACGTATTAAGTTCCACAGTCAAGAAAACAATACAAAGGTTGAGAACTTGAATAAATCGCAATGGACCAAGAAGAGGGTGCCATTCATCTTTGTCCCAACGTGCAGGTGTAAATTGTCCCAGTGTTCTTTTGACCTGAAAAGGGAAAAGGATGCAGTAAGTGCCTAGTTTGTACCGACCATTTATCTTATGGGGCCCCAGTATAAGCTATAGCTCATTTGTAATCTAAAACCCAAGTCTGAAAACGCCATTTCACGTTGCCAATAAATTAAAGAACNCGAGGAGGAATCCAAAGACAAAACTTCAGGAAGAACGTATTAAGTTCCACAGTCAAGAAAACAATACAAAGGTTGAGAACTTGAATAAATCGCAATGGACCAAGAAGAGGGTGCCATTCATCTTTGTCCCAACGTGCAGGTGTAAATTGTCCCAGTGTTCTTTTGACCTGAAAAGGGAAAAGGATGCAGTAAGTGCCTAGTTTGTACCGACCATTTATCTTATGGGGCCCCAGTATAAGCTATAGCTCATTTGTAATCTAAAACCCAAGTCTGAAAACGCCATTTCACGTTGCCAATAAATTAAAGAACAGGAAAAAATGCTGCAAATAAACATACCTTGCTTAGGATGCTTGGCTGCCTGCTGATACCAACCCACTCATAAGTTTTACCATCAAAGTACCGAACAGTACGCATTCCTGCCCAAATACCTAAAGAGCAACAAGAAAACAAGTTATACTCTATTTGAATACCTAGAAAGTAAGTTCTTATGGCAAATCATAAATCTGTTCTTCCGATTACAAATTAGCGTCCAACATAGTGCATCCATGATTCTTCATAAATATATGATATATATTGGTGTAACACCAATGATGGTGGGGTAAACTTTCAAGTAACCTTTGGATCGCATTTGGTGGAAACTACCTAATACAGTCTTATGGGAAAAAAAAAATGACATCAAAATTGATCTACCAAGGTAAAGTGGAACTTAATTTGTTTTTGTCCACTTTTAATTTACTCTAGAATTTTTTCATGATCATTGATGTTGGACAAGTAACTACTACCTACTACATCCACATGGCTCTTGAGCACAAAAAACAAGAAAGAACAAGCAAAGCCTGAAATTTTCAGACAAGGAAAGACACCTGCACTACCATATTATTTTAAGTTACTTAAAGCAATCAACTTAAAGGTTCCACTCGACCAAAAGATTTGAACAAAGATCTTGACACTTCATTTAGGTGAATTTACACTATGTAAGATTATCGTTAGTGGGAGACCCCAACTCTTGGACGAGGGGAACCAAAGGCCTCTGCCCATCCATTGGATGAATAGAGAGGTTGGGGAACTTTTGGTTTCTCCATGTTGTTGAAGAGTTCCGGTGGGTAAGAATTGATAGTGAGAAGTGGGTGCTCAAACTCTGGGAATTCTAAATACCAGAACTAATATCGTTCCCGAGTTGTAAAATACTTTATATTATGCAATATGAAATAATAATACATATTTTAATTGAAATCAGGACACACAAAGGTTTTCACTGATTTGAATTCCACATTTGCATTATTAAGGTTTCTTTTGGCTAAGTGTCTTATATTTAAGATGCTTGAGACAGGTTATGAACTATGTTTTGTTAAGATGGAGACCCAAAAAAAAAAAATGGTAACGACAAGTTGACATAAGGATTAAGGGTGCACTTGGTATGGTTTGAAAATCAGAAGAATGTTTTTTTTTCTTTTTTTCTTTTTAAAACATGATTTCCAACTTCGCCTTTGTTTTGACCTATTTAATTTATGAACATACTCACCCAAATCTACTTCTTTATCCACAGCTTTCGTATGAACCACGAGTATTACCCATTTATCTACCACTCATTTCTATTTATTTATAATTTAAATCAATTATAATCTATTACCAAATAAGCGTTTAATATGTTCTTTCTATATTACTTATCTACAGTTTCGAACTGTATTCTAATTTGAAATCTTAATGGTTCTTCATTTGATTTTTCATACTTCTATTCTTGATCAGCAAGTTTTTGCTGAGATTTATTGTCTACAATCTCACTGTTAATATACAATGAACAAATCCACCACAACCCCAAACAATAAAAGAAGGTTTTTGACCAAGAAAATCACTGAAAACATATGGTGTAAGGCAGTGGAGTTATTGCATAAACTTTCTTTATCTAATTTCTGTGCCAATCACTGAGAGAACCGAAAACCTTATCAGCTTAACCCATGGTTTCCAATGGAAATGGACAGAATGGTTTCATCAACAAAAATCACAATGTTTGATGACATCCAACAGAAGGTATTTAGAGATGCAAGACATTGGACATCTCTTAAATGACAAGTTTATTAATGGTAAAAGAATATTAATCTTTTGGGCATCATGACTTTCGGTTAGTCAGTCAAAAAACTTCTTCCTGAGAAATGCCCTTGTGTGAGACCTACACCTTCCTGGAAAGGTCATGCCCCCCAAATAAAGTATTGATTCATACACTGACCATGGGTTCGTGCCCTCTTGATCGTTCTCAATTCGGTCCTAGTAAGCCTCTTGCTTATCCCCCTATCCCTTATGGTTGAGCTTCTTTTTATATGTAGATAAAATCATTCTTCCCCAAATTAAGGCATCCAGATCATGTTGGACTATTGGGAACTGGATAACAAAAGGAATTTTACAAAAATGCTTCTATCACAATAAAATAATCTGAAGGATGCAACAAAACTGAGATAGGACTTCAACAGTGCGGGCTGTGTTAAAAAGATGCTCAGCCATTTCTGTGGCTTCTTTCTGCCAGCTAGGCATATTTTGACATTTATAGCAGAATCGATACGGCAGAAAAACTATTCTCACATTTCCGGAAGGAAAAGGCTGAAGAATTATTATGGTTCATTAACTGGTGAAATAAAATGTAAAGGAATGCAAAACCTTCAAGTAAAATGGACAATACAACCTACTGGATCCCAGTTCAAATATTCCTCTAAAGTTTGCTTATATCTTACTCATCACATAGAGAGGCATACAAGCACTAACTTTGTTTAAAGGCAAGCATCACCTTAGCATTGCCTTAGATATAGTAAATAAGTAATGTTAGACGTCGTTGTCTTCCAAACAAAGATGGTTTCTATCTCATAATGGAACACCCAGAAATAGCATAGTTCTAAAATTTGGCAAACTAGCAATAGAAAATTACTGCCAAACTCAACACAAGCTGCAGATATAGGAGTGTTGATCATTCTTGTTCAGTGATGGACACACATTCAGGACAATACAAACAATAAAACAGCCCATGCCAAAGGTAACACAAATTCAGGATAGTGGGCTCACAATTATTAGCAATCAGCTGTAGACTACAATATCGGCGTCGGTAATGACCAAAGGAATGAAGTAATAGTTTATGGTCCACGACAACAACACATATTAAAATAATATGCTTAGTAAAAGGAAGAAAAGGGTCGAAATGCTCACCGAACCAATTGCAGATTAATATATCGAGGACAATGCTATCCCACCAGCATTCGTTGAAGTTAGGTAACATGTGACGAAAGGTTAGCTGAAAACATGGGTATAAAAATTACTAATGTATGAAAGCTGTCTATCTTTAGCATTATCTTAAACCAAACACAGGGCAACAAAATAGAAAACAAGGACAAGGAACTTAATAAAGACAGACCTCCATCAACTCAAATCCAATTGACAGTACCCATAAGAGAGGCTGATTACGTATCATTATAGCTTTTCCCCACCAACCAAGAATATGAGCAAGAACAAACTCATCGAAAAGTGTATCCTGCAAAATTAGAATAATCATAGAGGAATTAAGCTCCATTAACACAGTTAATAAGAACATATAACACAGAACATGAAAGGCTTGCAGAAATAATAAAAATAACAAGGAAAAGGTTTATGAAAGTAGAAATCATACATAAACATTCTTAAACCTGCTTGTAGGATTTTCAGGTACATAAATTCGGCAATCAGCACCATATGATCTTTCAGGAAGTTCTACATCACAAAAATACACAGTTATGATCCCAATTATCTAAAACAAGTGATAATTGCCTTAGGACAAACATCGTGCATTGCCACCAATTGGTTGAACAATCAGAAAGTCCAAGTTTCTTACCAACACCAAGGTCGGGATGCAGGTATTTCATGAACTGCTGAGCATGATCACGCCTCTGGAAATTGAAGTGAAAATAAAAACTTCATCAACGTCCACCGGTCATGGCAATTAACCAATAACTAACAAACAGTTATGATTTATCATGAAGTAAAATTCATTAAAGAACTGATGATTATCCCAAAATCAGTTCCATAGAATATATAAGGAAAGCATCAACTATAGTATGGTAACCACTTCATATCATAAAAAAGCGGTGATCACTCAAAAATCTCTCAATTATCCCGCTATAGTTTCAAAGGATCTTTCTATGGTACACGACTCTGTAATTTGATACAACAGCAACCAACAAAGACTAGGAAATCCTGTATAGTAACTCTAACCTCATCACGACGCCAGAATGCTAAATTTATGGCTTCAATTTAACTTTTAGAATTTTTTTCATTTAATAAGGGAAAAAGAAAGAGATTATACCATCAATTGAATCCTCTAAACATTAATAATACTTCACAATCCAAAGAGGAAAACCTCAATATTAATTAAATAACATAGTTATATGTGCCATGGAAACACATGAAAAAAATGTGTGAGCTTAAAAAGGAAACTGACCTGAAATAGCAAAAATGTCAATGCAACAAGGTAAATAACAGCCAATCCATGAACCAGGCGCCAAATTGCAGGATGCGGCCTGATAAGTACCCTGCGCAAAAATTAATGAGCAAAACCTTAAGTAAAGATAAACGAAAACACATAAACGGCTAAGCAAGTCAATAGGAAACTTCAAGCATGAAATAATGAAAGAGTTTCACAAATCTAACTTCGTCCCCATTATTGCCCCCACATGATGAGAGACGAAGTTTACCATATAGTAATGTGTCCCTCGCATAATCTTAGCCTGTAACCACAACTATTTTCCTTGAAGCTGCTAAAAGCCTAGATCTATTTGGGATTATTTTGTGGCACATTTAAAGCAAAAGGCAGGGACAGCTATTACATTTTGGGTTGCTAACAACAAACGAACTAGAAACAAAAGGCAAGAACTAGTGACAATGAGCACAACCCAGGTTATCTTTATTTGGAATCAGGGCCAACTGAAGGTAATTTAATGAATGAAAATATGAAAAAGAAATCTTGGACCTCCATTTTTTCTTTAATGATAAGAAAAATATTCGTCTTGGATCTTCAAATAGAAGTAGAAATGAACTACACATAATCACCAAAGCATTCACATAGCTGACTCCAAATTTATAGGGAATGAGGCTCAGCTTATTGTAATGTTGTATTGATGAAAAAAGACTTATAGCTAGAATGAAAGACCATATACGTAGAAATGGATACTCGGTAACAACAATAAGGAACAAAAAGAAAATACTGGGAACATCTCTCTTTCCACGTACATCCATTAATCTCAGCTGCTAAAGAACCCACAGGATAATAATATTTCGACATTTATCTCTGCTGCCCTCATATCCTATTGATTTCTGAACCTCACATAGAATGAATTCTCAAACACATCCATATTTGGTTCTGGATGAGTATATGCATCACAGATGCTCCAGCTACTTATAATTCTATTGCTAAGCAATGAAAGAAAATTGTATACATTCAAATGCAAAATCTTGGCATCTGATAATTAGCTAGACAGCCTGGAAAAGTGTGGGACAAGGCCTCATTCTGTTGTGTTCTGCAATGAGCTAAGCTTAGAGAATGTGTCTTCCTTTCAATTTTATGTATCTAAAAACATAAGAACTCATCATCTCAAATCAACAGAACTTAGCAGCAATAACATAAAAAAGAGGCCTCCGAGGCCAAAAAAAAACATCACTTGTTCCAAGAGAAGTTGAGAAAGAAAATAACTTACGTAGAAGGAGCCTGCAACAAGCAGTAAGCAAGAAACATGGCAATCATTGCCCATATACCTCTATCAGATGTAATAAACAGCCATTAGAATTTTTATGAAAAATAAATGCACAAACAATGAAAAGAAGGCATGTAACACATTAATAAGCATGTGTGCACCTTTTCACAGAAGTAACTAGATCACTAGTTGAATTGGGTTCAGGATCAAGTGCGCCACTTGCCCAACTGGGAAGAATGTCAGGATACAGAAGATTAGTAAATGAGGCTAAACCTTTCAACATTGATGCCACATGTTACAGCTTCGTGTCGTTTATGATTTTCAGAATAAAATGAATGTTTATGAACGTTAGAAATGTTGAGAGAATGAACAGAAGTAATCAAGTCAACAAAATAATAGGAAAGTTTCTCACAGTATAGGGCAGAATAGAATCGGTCCTTTAGTGAACAGTAATAAAATCAGTTAAACTGAAATACAGAAACAAGTTGCTCGAGACTAAGCGACTTACATCAGAAAACATGCACCAATAAGTAATAATGTAATTGTACGAGGCCTATATGCCCAGGCAGTCCAGGGATCAAGGTCCTCTTCGACATCTAATGTGTTCACATCACCATTTTGATGAGTGACAGGATCCTTCTGTCTAGCTCTTCTATGCGCATTAAGTTCCATAGCCTAAAATCTACTAGATTCAGCTTCCTCACTGCAGATCAAGAGATTGAAAAATGATACTTCTAAGGATTGTAATATGGTATCATTTAGAAAAGAAAGGACTGAAAATATATGCTATCCAGAAAGAAGGTAAAACTATCAGTAACAAGAAACTAAGTCAATATATACATCTTTATTCTTAGTCAACATCACTAAAGGAAGGCAAAATGTTGGTGGCTGAAAAGCAATGCATTTATTTTATACCCTGGACCAGAAATGAAGAAGAGAGATTATCCATGGTGACCAACCAAAATTTAAAAGATCCTTTTTGCTAAACATCATTGTGTTGAATAGCACTACAACAAACTCTCTCCTTGTGTAAAGCAGCAAAGCATTATCCATAAAGACCAGCCAAAGTAAAGGCACATAAGAAGCATCATTATCACCTTGTAAGGCCCCAAATAAGTTTATCACTGTGAACTTCAAGTCCAATAACAATGATTTCAAGGTATCTAATCTACCCTCTGGAAAAAGGAAAAAATAACTGTAGAATCTAGTCATCCGAAAGTACCATAACCACAACCCAACATCTTCTCAGATACTACGTGGTAAAAAAAAACTCAACCAATTGAAAATAAGTTATGGTGCAACTCAAAGGTACTCAAACAAGTTAACCAGCATCGATACACCAATTAGCCAAGGGCAAACATTTCTTAACTTTTACTTGGTAATATGCATTAAAAATAACACAACATCTGACTCTACACTAACTTTGGAGAGTTCCAATTGTTTCTGGAGCTTTCCTGTAGTTTACTATGTAATTGATACTACCTCATAGTTAAGGAAGACAAAAAAGATCACACAACAAAACAAAAGGATTGAACCCAAATGCTTTCAAATAATTCCCTTATAAAAAATGTGGAAATACTTGAAGAAAATCAGTAGTAACTGTTAATCGTGCGGCTGAAAAATAGAGAAGTTTCTATGTTCGATCAATTTTTTTGCTTTCTAATTTCAAGAAAGTCGCATAGAACAACGATGGTCCGACACAGCATTTCCAGCACTTACAGCTTTATAAACCCTAATTAGCATTTCACTAATGCCCAACAGTGGAAACACTGTAGAAACAGTAGCCCAAATTTAAAAAATCTGTAAAAAAAATATATATCTGAGTAAATTTTTTTAAAAAATAAAATCAACTGCAATAATAAGATCGAGGTCACCATCAGCCATTAAATTAATAAAAACCCAGTAAATTCGAAAAATCCTTGTCTTGCATGCAAACAAAAAAATTCCTAGAACTTTAAAGTCCTTTCCCAATTGAAAAGCCGATGAATTTGAGAAAATTGCGCAGACCCAGAATTCTAAACACACCAAATAACGTGCACTGCATGCGAAAAATCGCAGATTCCCAGAATAAGGAAAAGAAATCCAAACCCAATAAAAATCTTTGTGAATAGGGAGAGCCCTCCAAAACACAAGTATGTAATCTATAACCAGCACATATACACTTTAACATATATATATATATATATATATATATATATATACACACACACATTATAAACTATATAGGTACATTTATCTCTGGTGTGCACAAATAAAGACAGATTATAAAGAAATGATTTGGAGAGAGAAAAAGAGCGATGTGGGTTTCAAAAGGCAAAGGCGAGGCGTATGGAATTTGTTTTGCTTCAACTTACGTAGAGAAAGGCTTACAATCGATCCCCAGCCACAAGATTAAGATGATTAAACAATCTCAACCGCCAGATCAGACACAGATATACATATAGAGAGAGAAAGAAAGTGCTATCGGTTATCTAAGAAGAAGGTAATAATAATAGCTGAAAGCCTGAAACTAAAAGATAACTCTCACTCTCTCTCTCTCTCTCTATATAACTATCTCTCTCTATTTCTCTGTGTACACATATATATACAGGTGTCTATTAAGTATGGAAGTGAGGGTTTTATGCTCATATATTAATGTGAATTAAAGCAAAAAAGCGAGGGAAAGAAAGAGAAAGGTCTGCTTTTTTGGGTCTCTCTCTCTCTCTCTCTCTGCAGCACCGCAGCAGCGGCAAAAAGGCGGTGATGTGTATAATGGTACGGTGGTCAAACGTCAAAGGAAGAGAGGTTGAAGATTTGGGGATTTTAAGATTATTTAAGAATTTGGATTCACTAAGGCCTTTTTTGTAATAATTAATTATTTTCAAGAAAAATGAAAAAGCTTTTTCTTCTGGCGATGGTAACGACTGTTGTGGAGGATATTCTTTAATTACGGGCAGGCGGAATACATTATGTCCCCAAACTCCAAAGGCATATGCTGGTAGTGAAATGGCGGTTATACCCTTCGTGATTTCTACTGGTTTTGGATTTTTTTGCAATTTTTTATTTTTTTGCAATTTTGTTTTTCAAAATTAAGCTCATGTTTAGTTTGAATTAAAATCTCAAGTCAAAATTAACAATTAATTTTAATCTCACATTTTATGAAATTCAAAACTTTTCAATCACACATTTTATCAAAATATATTAAAAATCTGATTTTAATATCTACCAAACATAAACTATCCATCTAGTTTTTTCTTTAAAAAAAAAATATTGTTTTAAAGTGAAAAGGAGTGTTAGACCTACTTGCCTTTTTTGAGAGGAGGGGTTTTTGAAATTGATATTGCTTGTTACCTTGGCTCCCTTTTTAGTTTCATTTTTTAAGTGAATTTATATTTTGAAATAGTGATTTTTTGTATAGTATACGGTTAAAAGTAAGGACAGTATTTTAATTTATATGTAAAGTTATTTTATGAGAAAATGTGTGATTGAAATTGAGTTGAAGGAAAAAAAAAATGTAGGAGCCCAAATGGGGCTTGCTTGCTATATTAATAGAAATAGCTGATATGAGGAGAGAGATTACGACACTTTACCTACCTTCCTCGATTGAAATTTCAATAAATTTTAAAATTTTATAAATTCAAGTGTTTCTAATTGAGATATAAAAATTAAAATTCATTAAAATTGATGTGTTTTCTGTTAAAATTTACAAGAATTTATTAAAATCTATGTATCCCTATAATGAATCAAATTTGAATAATACTATTTGCAGTCGCTCACGGATTTATAAGCAATTTATTCATTGAATGAGTTTCAAGCTTTAAATACAGAAAATGTTATCAATCATCACTAGTGCTACAATTCAATCAATGTGGCTCTATGTGGTCTCAACAAAACGAAAAATTAAGTTACTTGTTCAATTGTATCTAGGGCCGTAAATTGATCGAATATAGATCGGATTTGTTCATATTCGATCCGATAAGAATAATTATTTCATTCGATCCAATCTGGTAATCCAATGAATATTTAATTGTTAAATTCATATTTGATTTGCTATTTTATCGGATATCCGATCCGAAATTAAAGAAATTAGGAAAATAAAATTAATATTGAAATTAACATTTTTTTTATTTTTTCCCCTATTTTTCCAATTCTTTAAACTAATATAATAATTATAAATTTTTCAATTTTTTTAAAATTTTAGCCAATTAGACTGAAAAACACAAAAAGTTGCTTATTCATTTATATGCTCACTTACTTATAGAGGATATCTCTAAACATTTTATTATAAATTTTCAATGTGGGATGAGAATTCATTTAGTTTGGATATAATACATTGTACCTTTGATTTGACTACTACATTTTGGTTTGTTAGTGTACTAAATTATTATATAAATAGTTATTTACGTTTTATTAAATTGATTAGCTTTTACTAATTAATAAAAAAAATAAAGCTCTCCCAATATTTCAATTAATGCTATTGTGCTATATTTTGTTTTTGGAATATATTTATTTTGTTAAGTTCTTAAAACTGCATTTGGTAATATAATTTGTATATATCATTAAATAATTTTTAAATTGATTAAAAATTTAAATAATATTAAAATAAAAAAAGAAATGTTACATTTTTAATAACAAATCTGATCGAATTGACTTATATCCATATTCGATCTATTTAGTTAAGGGATTATCGAATTCGGACCTTGATCGAGTTATCGGACTACCCTAAATCCATCTCCCAATAATTTTATCGAATTTTGTTTAGATTCAAATTAAAATCTAATCAATTAACAGTCCTAATTGTGTCTCTCAGTTAGAGCATATTTGAGCCCATTTTTTATCTTTTCAAAAATGCATTTTGAAAATAATGATTTGGTAGACAATGCGTGGTTAAAAATAAGAAAAAGTTTTAAATTTAAGTGTAATATTTTTTTAAAAAAAATGTGTAGTTAAAAATAAGATAAAAAATATATATATTGAAAATAATGATAACCAAACAAGGGCTTAATGTCACACGCCAGCTTGCTTCTTGTTATAATTCTGAAAATACGCATAAAGAGATCTTTAGAAACTTCCCCATAGATTTTTATGGATTTAATGGAATTCTATTCAAATTCATGATAATCCATAATCGTCAAAAAAAAAAAAAAATCATTAAAATACTTTTATTGCTTTTGTGCTTTGATAAATAAAAATATATGCACGAGATGAAAATATAAAGATGATTTTCTTATAAATGATATCACTCCTCTAGAATGAACAAAAGAGGGTTGGATGGGGACGAAATTATGAGTTCAATTAAAAGAGTAGTAAATGAAGATATTTTAATCTCACTCTACCCATCATCACCAGAGTAAAAAAGGATCGAGAGTACGTCATATGAAGAGTAACCTAGATGGTTGAGGGATGTGATTCATAAATTCGGGGAGGAGCCATCCATATTAGTACGTAATATAGTTCCAAGTAAAATATTTGGGAAGATAATGACTGATTTTTTTGAAAATGTAACGCACGGAATGTTAATTATACTCTTATTAAAAAAAGGACTACTCGACAAATTTAATCCTTTGGCTATGGTGAATATCCGTTCTTTTTTCATTCTCTCTTTTCGTATTTTCTTCATCAAAATATCCATATATACCCCAAAACTTCATAAATTGGATTTTAAAAATGTTGCAATAAGAAAGATAAAATTGCGTTTAAACCAGAATGATAATTCTAGTTAAGAAATATGAACTAGTGAAGTAATCATCATTAAATAAAAATACTATTTTATCAATTTACTTTTCAACTTTGATCCTTCCAAAGAAATTATCACACGGGATTATCAAAAATTAATTCCACCAAATCGTTGAGTTGTTATGCTAATATAAGAGTGCGTTTGATGTTCATTATCGAAGAAAGAATGTATTTTAAATAGTGATATGATGTGAAATATGTGGTTAGAAAGTAAAGAAAAGTTATTGACGTGATGTAACATATTATTTTATTGAAAAATGTGTGGTTGAAAATGAATTTTAAAAAAAAATGTATTTTGAAATGATGTGTACCAAAGAAGGGCCGAATGACTCATGAAAATAAATTGATATAATTTGATTTAAATTTATTTTAAATATCTGAAACCCATATTTGCCTTCATTAGAGACGTGATCGAGGAATGATTCTAGAAACATATCCAAGTTGTTTGAAGTGGCCAAAACTTAAGAAGTATCGAGAGGAGGACGAACTCAAATCACTCTTGATAACCAATAGGGATAACTGCAGCTACAATTTCAAATTTTTTTTCATTTAGACTTTACTTAAATTTTTTGTTTGTACCAACCACGATTTCAAATTTTTCATTTTGTTTCGTCTCCACCCCACCACCAGGCCAAATGAACACCAAAAGCCATCGGATCACCGCCAGCCATCACCCTCTCACACCGAAAACCGTTACCGTCGCCATTTCAGCAATCTGAAGGACAAATTACAAGAAAACGGAGAAAATTCTGCAAATCCAACAACTTTATTTAATTATTTTAAAGCAAAAATTACAAGAAATAAACCTGCACTGTGACATTTCAGACATAGCCTCTTCAAGAGAATCTTGGGGCTCCTAAATAATGGAAACAAAGAGAAATTTAATTATTACATGTTAGCACATTTAGCCATGCTAAAGAACGCCATTCAGAAAACGGGTCATTTGGAGAACCGGCGCATAGCTCACTTTGGCGAGAGTATAAAGAGAACATACAATCACAGCGATGGCGACGGTGACGGTTGGCAGTGTGGGAAGGCGATGGGCGCAGGTGATCCGGAGGTTTTCTGGCGTTGATTTGTTTTTGGGTGACGTGGGTGGGGTGGGATGAAAAGTAGAGAAGAAGATGGGTTTTTGTTTTATCTTTTTATTTGTTAAACTAATTTTTAACTTATTTTATGTAAAAATATAAAGTTGCTATTTCACCCTTTTAAAATTGATCAAAATCAAATTTTTAGGTCACCTAACATTTTTATGAATGGAATCCTTCCATTTGCCTTTGTAATGCAACAAAATGAAAGATAATCATGATTGACACAAATGAAATGTTTAAGTAAAGTCTATGAAAAAAAAAAAAAGAATTGGAACCACGACTACAAATATCCCTAATCAATATCATACCCTATTTTTGATCATTTTTTAAATATAATTGTGAAAAACTCTCAAATAATTATTGACCTAGTATTAAAACACCATTGTGAAAAAATGAGATTGCCAACTGCTTCATCAATCCCTACCAAACAAATAATATAAAAAAGCATTATTCAAGGAAACTTTTATTCTTAAATGATATGACAATTGAATAATAGAAAGATTTTTTTTTTTATTTGGGACATTAAAAAAAAAGAGTAATTTCAGCTAAAGAATGAGAATTTTATTGTCCCACCATGATAGTGTAGGTGTGGGAGAATCACATTCCCCATACGTTTCTATCATATTAGAATATAATAAATGCCAATGTAGATATCAAAAGGAATGCCAATGTAAATATTCTAGTAATAATGAATATCATTATCGTTTAACAAATTAAATTTCGTTGCAATACACTTTGCCGAAAAATAAATGCATCATCGGCCAATGATTTCTTCTCATTATGCTCATTCTTGGACTTTTTTGCTTTTTAATAGAGCCAACGATGACTACGTATATCTTAATGAAAGTAAAAAATACTTAACTTTATTTGTTGGCATTTGGTTCTCGAATATTTCAAATTTGTACCATTTGTCGACTGTCTAGATAGCTTATATTCACTTGACCATTGAGCGAATTAGATTCTATTATAATGGCTATATCCAAATTTTCAATTGCAACTAAAAAAGAAAACCTTTATTACCCAATCTGCCATCCTTGGCATGGATGGAGGTTGACGGTGCATGAGTGTTATTTGCTTTTCTTTTTTCCCTTTTCCCTTTTTTTGCTTATTTTTATTTAAAACAAAGCGTTAACCTGTCTTTCCTCTTCTAAGTGGACACACAAGAGTCAACATGGATAAATATTGTGCGATGAAGATCAAAGGTGCCACAAATTTAAAAGACTATAGAACCATTGTCAAAATAAGAGATTGGACATCCCTTTGCACAGCTTTAGCAAGTTAAAGGACCTATTCTACAATTTTTTTTCCTAATTTAGATGTGTGGAGGTGGGCCAGGTGGCACATAATGGGGTCCACCACAAATTGAGCACGTGACCAAACAAGAGTGTTAATTGTAACTTGAGTTGATACTCTAAACTCGAAAATCTTAAATAAAGTAAAAGTTATAAAGATTATGCCTACTCAAGATCAGTCAAAACTCAATAGCCACGACAAGGCTCTCCATTGCTATTTTTCAATTCAACATTAATAAAGATTTATATTTTATTTCTATATTTATTTTATTAAAAATGAAAATTCTTATATAAATTAATACGAAAACTTGCCACATTAAATTTTAACCTCTTTTAGGTCAATTCTCGTGGGAAGTGTTATTTATTTGTTAAATTGAGTTCAAATTTCAAAACAAATTAACAATTTGCAAGACTTGCATCATTTTGTGAAGTTGGATCAATTAATTTTCAGAGAAGGGGCTATTCTCTTCGTGTTTTGAGTTTTGAATTCATTTTGGGTATTGTATTTTCAGTGTGCATTTTGAGATTGTTGAAAATATATTCTTTTTGACATTTTGAAACATTGTTTTCAAGAATTAGAAAATTGTTTTCCATAATTTAACTTTTCTTTTTCCGGAGCTTTTTGGCATTTTTAAATTGAGCACGTGACCAAACAAGATTGTTAATTGTAACTCGAGTTGATACTCTAAACTCGAAAATCTTAAATAAAGTAAAAGTTATAAAGATTATGCCTACTCAAGATCAGTCAAAACTCAATAGCCACGACAAGGCTCTCCATTGCCATTTTTCAATTCAACATTAATAAAGATTTATATTTTATTTCTAAATTTATTTTATTAAAAATGAAAATTCTTATATAAATTAATACGAAAACTTGCCACATTAAATTTTAACCTCTTTTAGGTTAATTCTCGTGGGAAGTGTTATTTATTTGTTAAATTGAGTTCAAATTTCAAAACAAATTAACAATTTGCAAGACTTGCATCATTTTGTGAAGGTGGATCAATTAATTTTCAGAGAACGGGCTATTCTCTTCGTGTTTTGAGTTTTGAATTCATTTTGGATATTGTGTTTTCAGTGTGCATTTTGATATTGTTGAAAATGTGTTCTTTTAGCATTTTGAAAAATTAATTTCAAGAACTAGAAAATTGTTTTCCATAATTTAACTATTCCTTTTTCGGTACTTTTTGGCATTTTTGAAAAATTGTGTTCATATGGTGTTTTCCACGTTTTCAACATTTTTGAATTTTTGGCTTGAAAATACTCAAAACGATCAAAAGGTCGTTTTGAGTTTTGTGTACAATTTTTATTTTTATTTTGTTTTCAAAAACGCGTTTTCGAAAATAGGAAAGAGAACACGTTTTCACTGTTTTGGAAAATCGAAAACAGAAAACGGCTTGAAAACAGCAAAGAAAACGGGCCCTTATATTTTCTCAAAACTGTGGTTTAAAAATTTATTTCATGATATAATTAAAAAAAGCAGCGAATCAAGAAAATTAAAAGCTTTCAAAATATAGAATTGTGAAATAAAATCTTAAGAAAATAGGAA
>CAIGRL010157132.1:0-10264 GCA_903798325.1 Fraxinus xanthoxyloides
ATACAAAGGCACAGAAAAAGAAGAGAAACATTGATATATACGCGCGCGCGCGCACAATGGCCGACAGTAGAGACAAGAGATATATATATATATATATATATATATATACATACATACATACACACACACACATATACATACATATACACACACACAAAGAAAAAAGCAGAGAGTTGTAGAAAGAGGTTATTACATATATAGATTTTGTGGATGAATTGGAAAGATATATACACAAAAAGGTCGGTTGCTGGGGAAGTGAACAAGTGAAGTCGAAAGTTTGTTTTTGTGGAACTTAATACTGCCACATGATGGATTGTGAAAGTAAACCATGTCTACTTTATCTTAGAAAATAATAATGAGGAACGTATATCAAAATGCACATTTTCAACCATCTAATCACTTATGTTTACTACTGCAGTTAAAATCATGATAAAAATCTAGACAAGACACCTACTGAGCATACTAAATATGTCTTTAGTTTGTTTTTCTTATTCAATGAGATTGTGCAGTAAAAGCTCCATCGTAATCCAAGCACAAGAAACTTACAAACCACATATAAATGAGATAAAATAGAACAAAAACTCAAAAAAGGGCTAAATTAACATCGTATCTTTCTTTATCAAGCAATGTCAACAAACGTATAATTCGGAAGTTATACATTTTTAGCAATTCTTTATTGCGATTTATCAGTGATCAATTTAAAATGAAACACAACGAAGATTTTAGATTTAGACCACACACACATGCTATTGTAGCATAATTCAAATCTCGAAATACCCACACAAATTGAGCAAAATTACTGTAGAAAAGCAAAAATCGAGAGAAGTTACCGTCGAGACACGAGGTAAAAAAATGGACTGGGAGTGAAAGAGCGCACTTCAGGAGTCGAGATAGAAAAATGGTGGGAGAGCAATGAGCAAGATATTGTTGTGATTGATGGTGAAGAGTGTGTTTGCTAAAGTTTATAAAGTTTTACTTATAATTAATTAAGTCAGTTTTCAAATAATTACCTTTTTTGTTATTACAAGTTAAAAATAAAGACTGACGGTGAAGAGTGTGCTTGCTAAAGCTGATAAAATTTACTTATAATTAATATATATACATATACGTACAGAAAAGATAGAGAGAATAGTGGGCGACTGCGGAGGTGTGTGTATGTGTACACACACACACATGTGTGTGTGTGTGTGGCTGCTGTGAATATACATATATTGAAGTAAAAATTGGTGGCTGGAAGAGAGTAAAAAAGGGGGTTGCAAGAGAGAATATATAAACATACACGGTAGAAGGGAGAAAAGACTAGTGAGCTGAATATATATATATATACACACACACAAGCACACCGCCGGCTAAAAAGGAGCAATATATAGATACAATGAGCTGCTGAAATTATATAGATACACACATACAAAGGCACAGAAAAAGAAGAAAAACATTGATATATACGCGCGTGCACACAACGGACGACAGTGGAGAGAAGAGAGATAGATGTGTGTATATATATATACACACACACACACACACACACACAGAGAAAAACATAGATCTGTAGAGAGAGGTTACATATATAGATGTGGTGGATGAATTGAAAAGATATATACACAAAAAGGTCGGTTGCTGGGGAAGTCAACAAGTGAAGTCGAAAGATTTTTCTTGTGGAACTTAATGACTGCGACAGGATGGATTGGGAAAGTGAACCATATCTACTTTATCTTAGAAAATAATAAGGAGGAACGTATATCAAAATGCACATTTCCAACCATCTAATCACTTATGTTTACTACTGCAGTTAAAATCATGATAAAAATCTAAACAAGACACCTACTGAGCATACTGAACATGTCTTTACTTTGTCTCCATTGTAGCCCAAGTATAGGAAACTTACAAACCACATATAAATGAGATAAAATAGAACAAAAACTCAAAAAAGGGCTAAATTAACATCGTATCTTTCTTTATCAAGCAATGTCAACAAACTTATAATTCGGAAGTTATACATTTTTAGCAATTCTTTATTGCGATTTAGCAGTGATCAATTTAAAATCAAGCACAACGAAGATTTTAGATTTAAACCACACACACACACACATATTGTGTGTGTGGCTGCTGCGTATATACATATATTGGAGTAAAAATTGGTGGTTGGAAAAGAGTGAAAAAAGGGGCTACAAGAGAGAATATATAAACATACACGGTAGAAAGGAGAAAAGACTAGTGGGCTGAATTTGATACACACACACACACACACACCGCCAACTATAAATGTGCAATATATAGATACAATAGGCTGCTCAAATTATATAGATACACACTTACAAAGGCACATAAAAAGAAGAAAAACATTGATATATATGCGCACACACACAAACACAAACACACAGAGAGAAAAGCAGAGGGCTGTAGATAGAAGTTACATATATAGATTTGGTGGATGAATTAGAAAGATGTATACACAAGAAGGTCTGTTGCTGGAGAAGAGAGAAAAATATATGCACATAAAGAATTGCGCTTGGAAACATATACAATTGGTTGCTAAAAAAGATGAGAAGATTGTGCGGGTACAAGGAATTATGTGTATTCATACACGCAGAAGCAGAATTACGCATAAGAAGACGGACGACGGAATTGGCAACCATAAATTGGAATTAATCACATTCAGTCAATTTTTAATAGGAAAAAATATAGAATCTATTGAATCCCAAACACCTACTTCCTAAACACCATTAGGAAGGTACTTTCTCAATTGAACTTCAGAGGTTGCTGAAGATTGAAAGGGATTGGACTACAAGTACATGAAAAGTACAAGAACGTGGCGTCTTGGTGATCCCCTTGGAAGAGACAATTGTTGAAGATCGGGAGCTGGTGGTTTCAGCAGGACCTTGGAAGTTACGAGTAGATCGAGAAGTCTAGTGAAGTTGGTTAGGTAGGTAGCATCTAAATGCAAATTTATATTGTCTATAGTAGAAGTAACTGGCTTGGTCCTAGAATTTTTACCCAATTGCGTTTCTCCGCCATTAATATTGGTATTATTTATTGCTTTCTTATTACAAATTATGGCAATTCAACTTAGGATAATTGAACTGCTTGTTTAACCATCTAGAAATAATTAAAAAGTGACTTGTTGCTTTTAATTGTATAATTTCGTACGTAAGGTTGAACATAATCTTTAATTCTGCATATATACATATTCACCCCCATATAGGTGTTAGTTGTGTCAAACCTCGTTATTTCAATAACAGTCTCTAAGAATTAAACGCCTACCACTACCAAAATAAAAGTAAACTACTCATATTGCTCTTGCTAAAACTATAGCTCGTGCCGACGGTAATTTTAAACTGACCCTCACTGAGTCTTCTGCTCTCCGAAGCACTTGTATAGACATGCATATATAATTAGTGGCTCTAGAGTTTACAACCCAGGAATTTGTAGAATCAACCACCAAATATGACTCAACAATAAAAAACTCACAAGCACCCTTTTTTAGCTAGTGCTTCAGGGCAGTCTTTCTTTCAGTGTCACACTTGCCTTTCGGCGTTCTATGTGATTTGAGCTTTTTGTTACTACCTGGTTTCTTGTTAGATCTCTTCCTATTTTTCGAACTTCGCCTTTTGGCTTGGAAATAGAGAAGCTAGCAATTGCTGCATGAGCATGGCCACTCTTACTGATGTGAACCCAACCAAAAATTGATCTTGGGAACCTACAAACACGATGAAACCAACCCAAGAAAGCTAAAAATCACGTCGCGCAAAGATCAACCCGACCAATTGTTCGACCCATACCAAGAATCGAGATCCAGCGCGAGAAATTCGACATGTTGATTACCCGAAATAAGAACCGTGAATTGGGAATGCCACAAAAGGATTGTGAAACCTTTTGATAAGTTCAAGTTAGAACTTTAAACTACCAAAAACATGGAGGAATAAAACTCTCAAATTTAATTTAATTCTCTCATAAATCAAAGTCTTCACTACAATGAATAATAATAGATCATATTTATATGAAACTATGAAAAATCCTAATTTAACTAGATAATCTCATGCTTAATTCAAATATATCACAAAAGATGGTATTTAAATCAAACTAGGAAACTATGAAAAAGATAAAATTCTCGCATTTTATACTATTTTCCACCAACATGTTCTCGACATGTTTTTGTGCGACTGCATGTCCAAAAGTACCATGCGCTCCCCTAACCTTGTGTAGAATTTTGTGATGATTTCGAATTGTACTCATGGGGAAAAATCCAACACCCGAGCTGGGAGTTATGTCTATTTTAATCCACGCTACTCGTTTTCTTTTCAAATATCTTCCAAACTTTGAATCCAACTCGTTTCGGATCTTGACCCCTTTATGAAGAATGAACAATGGCTTGTCAACTTCACCCATCCAAACTCCATTGCTTGAACCCTTGACCTGTGTGACCCGACCACGTGATTGTCTGTCCTGAATCATATCATCCTCTCTCTTCGAAAGGATTCGACCTTGAATCCAAACCTGCATCAAACGAAACAATATTAGCAACCTCGAAAATGTTAAATATTACACACTTACCCAGTAGAAGTAAACTGTAGCCTTCATTCTCGATCAAAACAAAGNTTGAATCCAACTCGTTTCGGATCTTGACCCCTTTATGAAGAATGAACAATGGCTTGTCAACTTCACCCATCCAAACTCCATTGCTTGAACCCTTGACCTGTGTGACCCGACCACGTGATTGTCTGTCCTGAATCATATCATCCTCTCTCTTCGAAAGGATTCGACCTTGAATCCAAACCTGCATCAAACGAAACAATATTAGCAACCTCGAAAATGTTAAATATTACACACTTACCCAGTAGAAGTAAACTGTAGCCTTCATTCTCGATCAAAACAAAGGAATCACATGGTCCATCTCCCCTAGAATGTAGTTTGGACGTCTTTTGAGTTCATATCCGCCTTGTACGTATTATCACTAGTGTCTCACAAATTCCAACACTAACACCAATAGAGGAAAACGTTAAATTGAACAAGATTAGTGGCTCAGAATCATTTGTCAAATTGGAATGCAGTGCAGGATTAGTAGACTTTAATTCGCTCCTAACACACTCCATAATTCCAGCCTAAGATAGGTAACACTATTGTGATTAAAATAAAAGTATTCATGCACCCAGTCAACAATAATGCATTATAATTGCCTAGCATATGAATGAACTCCCCGTGACATGCTAGAATTTCATCATGTAGTACATGCATATCATAAAGGATCCAAAAGGTACCAACTTCGATACTTTATGGCTATAAACATGGATAATTATAAAATATATGTATTGGATTTGGCGTTTGTATTGATAAAAATCAAGAAAGAGGAGTATCAAAATCAACTGTAAATGGCTATAGAAACATACCCGCCACCACCTTCATATTACATGTTGTCTACGTAGGCATCACATTTTTCGAGGTGATTGTTACAAGCTCTACAAGGATCCCACTCCGCTCCCAAGCCACAGCCCCAATCCAAGGCACATATGTTCTCTACGGTGCAAATAACACTATAATATAGCAAAAGCCTAATTACTATTTTTTATTTGTACTTTTTTATTGTATTCTGCTTTTGTATGTAAATTTGTAAATGAAAATTAGCTCATTATATTGGGATTTGTGAATTAGCAATCTAACACGGTGAATGTTAAAACAGTCTCTTTCACCATGTTTTAACTGATGATGTGCTTCATACTCTAAAAGAGTAGGGTGTTCGTCAATTGTACCCAAATGGGCAAATTGTGGTAAGATTTGCATATTACTTTACATTTTAACAATAATTTTGAATTTGATGGATATTGAATAAACCATTATACCAGTTTATTGCCATTAGTAGGCATTTCAGTATCAAATTTTCGAGTGGTGTGTTGGCTTTTTGCTTTGCTGCTATGTGATGATTTCAAAATTGTGTTTTTTTTGCATGAAGTTGTCGCACATCTTACCTGGTGATTTCAAAAGTTTTGAGAGCATCCTAAAATTGTATGGAAGAAATATCGTAATAAGCTCATAAAGACTTTGATTGTGATCAAGTCGAACAAGGGAATAAGGATCGACTTTGAACGAGATAGTATTTTTATGAGAGATGTGACTTAAATGAGCAGAGCTTTCAAATTATTGTTCATTGGTTGATAAATGTACACGTATTGCATGATGAAGATTTTAACACCAACACGTCCCACCATAAAAGGGTGAGCTCAGTTCAATTTAAAATTTTAGCACCAACATGTTCTACTTGTGTCTTGTATGTTTTTTTCAATCTAAACTTTTTTCTCACAATTATTTTGCATATCTGATCGTGGGTTCTTCATAGTGAAGTACATAAAATCTTTGTAAGCTCAATTCAATATAGATTTGGTTCGAGGAAGAAATTAGTTGCAGAGATATTTACATGCCATTTGGATCCGTAAAGTTAGTTAATTTTTTGAAGTTACTATTTTTCTTTACTTTCTAGGAGATTGATTTTTCAGTTGTACACGTTTGCTTTAAGTTAAACGTTATGTGTATCTTTACATTGTTGATGCCTATAAGTCAGATGTTTTCCTTTTAGTTGTACATTTTTCAGTTGTATTGTTGTTGCCTCATGAGAACGGCACAGATGTCATTGTTGGACTTATAAGCATTCATTAGAATGACAAAAGTGGCATTACATGACTTATAAGCTTATACGAGAACGGTATAAATGTTGTTACTGAGATGAAAACGTCTATGAGAATGACACAAGTGTCTGACTTATAAGCATCCATTACAATTTATGTCATTTCAATTGTTCTTTGTCACACGAGAATTTCTCGAGGTTTTTGCGTTAAAAAAAACTAAACTATAGGTGAGAACAATAGAAGGACAAGTGTAGTTACTAAGATGAAAACGGTCATTGTGCCATTATATGTGTAAACGTGACTATAAGCTGCCACATCTTACTCGTGCCCCGGGAACCAACAAGTAGAACTCATTTATATTGTGAGATGACAAGTACAAAAGTTGAGAGAGATGCTCATTAGTTAATCAACATGAATCAGTAGGATGACTTGTACTTTCACCAACTCGATAGCAAATGATTTAGTCATTTCAACCTCTCTTTGTCACATGGTCAACACATTTATGTCTTACATACATTAGGTAGTCTATTGCTTGATGTTGTTGCACTAAAATAAAACCAAAATATAGGTGAAAATAACATAACGATAGAAATGTTGTTACTAAGATTAAAGTGGTGCTTGTGCCATTATGTGTGTAAATACGATTAAAAGCATTCACGTCTTATCCATGCCACCGGTAACCAATAAGTAGAACTCATTTAAGTTGTAAGATGGGCATGGTACATACAAAAATTTAGAGGTATGTCAATTACTTAATTGACATAAAGCAGTAAAATGACTTGTGCTTTAATCAACTCGAAAATCTATGTCATTTCAACCGTTCTTTGTTTAGGAAGTCTATTACTTGAGGTCGTTGTGTTGGAAAAAAAAGGCAAAATATGGGTGAAAATAACAAACAACACAAGTGTCGTTACTAATGTGAAAATGGCCCTTGTGCCATTATGTGTGTAAACACGATTATAAGTTGCTCGTCTTATTTGTGTACCGAGAACCAATAACTGGAACTCATTTACATTTTAAGATGGATATGACATGTACAAAAGTTACATACATTAGGGAGTCCACTAATAGATGCCGTTTCGCTGAAAAAACCATATAGATCAAAACTATGGAATGACGCAAGTGTCATTACTGGATGTGAAAAAGGCACTTGTGCCGTTAATTTTTTAAACACGAGTATAAGTAGCCACGATTGTGTCTCGAGAAATAATAAGCGAAACTTAGTTGCGTCGCAATATGTATATGCCATGCACAAAATTTGAGAGATATGTTCATTGAATTAATTGACACATGAGTATGATGATTTGTACTTTCACCAACTCGATAGTATATAAGCTATGTTATTTCAATCATTCTTTGTGACATGATCAACCTTTCTTTGTAACATGCCTTACAAAGTCCATTATTAGAAGTCATTTCTTTGAAAACAACCAAACTACAGTAGATAACGACTGTAATACCGTTTTACTTAGCAGATAACGATTAGAGTGACATTCTTCATATTAGACCATTATACATATCAAATAAAATTGGAGTGTTATTATCATCCAATAGTTGCAGAGAACACAAAAAATACACTAAATATGAAAACAATACCAATTAAAATATTATTCTATACTATATTCAATGATAAAAGTATAATGTACATGAGATTTGTAATAATATCTTTCTTCCTTTCCAAATGTAAATGAGAATTTTCAATGTAGATGATATGATAAACAACTTTGTTCAAATGCCCAAAAGAGATGAAAAATATAATGAAGAATTGAATTTTACAGTAGCAATCAGGGGCTGTTGAAGAGGAAGAAAGCATCGAGAATTTGTGGATACGTAAATTACTAAAAATTGAGTTGATAAGTGTGTTAACATGTTTTCCAATGATGAGGGTATTAAAGACATTTGATATTGTTTATTTATTGTATTTTATAAATGGAGGTCATTTGACCAAAAAATATTGAGAGGAGACTATTTAACCAAAAATATATGTCCAACTAGGCTCTTTAACAAAGAGTCCCTTTAACAAAGAGTCCCTTTTATAAATTAGAGGGAAGAAGAGAAAAAAAATAGAGAGAATCAAAAGACTTGTGTATTTTTATTGAAATTCAAAAATTCTATATTAATAAGAGTTAGAGTTGCAAGAGTACAATAGTTAATTAGTGCTACAATATAGTGATCATTCATTAATATTTCCCTATTTGACTCCCATTATTTCAAAATTAACTTTCAACCATACATTCTCACAATAAAATATTTTGCTCTTTAATCAGTTTTTTTATGCTCTTTAATCAGACATATTTAAAAAATTCACTATTACAAAACTCTTTTTAATAAAATAGAGAATAGTAGTCGGAGTCCATAACATTTCAAAACTTAGTAGAAAATACCCAAATCTTTCATTCTGGCAATTGGAGTCCCAAACCTTTACTTATCATTGCAGATGGAGGATAGGTGGATGGAATCCGCCCATCCTCCATCCGTCAATTGACAAAGAAATTCCTTTTTTTTTCTTATTTTAACCATGTAAAGGGCAAAATTGTATATTTATATTTTCTCAACAAAATAATTAAATAAATAAAAAAAAGTTAGAATTATTCATATTCTTCCCCATCCACCCCAACCCATCCCAAAACTTAACCAAACCTAAAATCCATCTGCCTATGCCATCTTTGCTAGTTCAAAACTTTATCTGGAGACTCTTCCATTGTGCTATCACTTGAATGAGAGCATTCAGGCACACCATCTGAAATTGAGAGTGATGTCAATACAATTGTATGGAGGCTGGAAATCAAATGCCCACGTTTTCTTCTATTGTAATTGGGATGTGGATTTCAGAAAATGCATGAGTTACTAGTGTGATGAGAAGATATTTTCAGGATGCGAGGAAAATATGAACTACGAGACCCTTCCCTACACAAATAGTCAAAATTTGAAGTTATTTGCATCAATCTCTGGGCTATTTGGCAATAACGAAATTGATTTATCATGGAAGCGCTCCAAGGAAAATCTGGGCAAAATTGCTCAACACTTTCTTCTCAATCCAAAATTTTCTATGTAGTATGTGTACCTGCATTTATGAATTGACGGTGTAAATTTTTGGATAAGACACAAAGAGAAAGCGTGTGTAAATGTTGGTTGAGGTGTATGGGTGTCGAAAGTGACAATGACGGTGTCGACGATGGCAGATGCATCTAGATTTAGGTTTGGTTGAGTTGTTGGGTTGGGTTGGGTTGGATTGGGTTGGGTTGGGTGGATAGGGAAGAAAATGAACGGTTCTAACATTTTTTTTTGTTTTTTGTTTTATTTAATTATTTAACTATTTTATTGAAAAATATATAGATAGTAGCCGTTGACATGTGCATTGTACGAATTTTGTATTTGTTGTATTTTTATTAGTGTAGAAATTGTAAATGTTAAAAAAAGTAGTTTAAGATTTATTGGATTATTCAAGAGTCTTGAGTGCATATTATTGTCTCGCTAATATTTCATCTGACATACCGTACCGAATATGCAAGTTACTGGAAAAGTTTTTCAATAAATTTAATTTACTAATTAATCAAGTAGAATGAATTTGTCAAATGTACATTGATCATAACTAAATAATTAACCACATAATTCAAGATAATATTTTTCAAATAATTAAATAAATCAAA
>CAIGRL010157195.1:0-17812 GCA_903798325.1 Fraxinus xanthoxyloides
TATTTGTGTTTGACTGCTCATTGGATTGATGGTGATTGGAGACTTAAAAAATGAATTATAAGTTTCATCCAAGTCCCCAGCCATAAGGGTGATATGGTAGGAAAGGAATTGATATCTTGCCTTCAGGATTGGGGAATTAATAAGATTTTATGTGTGACAGTTGATAATGCCTCACTAATGATGTAGAAATAGTGAAATTGAAGAGTGGTTTTCCAGATAAAAAGAGTGGTCTAGTTCTTGGGGAAGAAATGCTTCATAAGAAATGTTGTGCTCACATTCTCAACTCAGAGTTTGTGATGGTATAAAAGAAATTAGCAATGTTATTTCATCTATCCTCAATGTTGTACGGTATGCTAGATCTTCCCCATCATTACTAAAAAGATTTCGAGAGAGCTACAAGGATGCAAATATTGAGTCTCGAGGTTTATTGTGTTTGGATGTATCAACTAAATGGAATTCCACCTACATGATGTAATAGGCTGCAATAAAGTTTAAAAAAGCATTTGATATTTTGGAAAGTGATGCAAACTATACAAAGTACTTTGATGAAGAAAGATCTAATGGGAAAAATATAGATGAACCACGAACACATGCCGTTTGGGACCAAGCTGAACCATTTGTTAGATTCTTGAAGACTTTTTATGACATGACATTGAAAATTAGTGGCTCATTATATGTAACGTTAAACACTTTCTTTCAAGAAATATGTGAAATTCATGAGGAGTTGAAAGAATTAGCTAAAGAGCCAAATAGTATGATAGGATCCATAGCGGTTAGCATGATAAGAAAATATGATAAGTATTAGGGTAATCTTGAAAAGTTTAATAAATTTTTGCTTATAGCAACAATTCTTAACCCCAGATACAAGTTGGAATTGCTTAACATTGGGTTTGAACTTATTTTATGATGCACAAATTGCAAACATGCTTTTAAAGAAAGTTGAAAACACGCTTAATAGGTTATATGAATTCTATAAGGAAATGATGACTCCATTGTTAGCCTCACCTAAGGATGCTACTCAACCTAGAAGCTAAAGTGCTTTACAAGCTACTTTGGGAATTTCCAAACCTATCCCGCTACACAACCCGGCTCACTGACATGGCATTTCCCGGCTAATGTGGAAATCACTATAAAAAAAGATAAAAGGCAAAAATTGGAACATCGTTCCTCCTCCAAACACACTTATTCCCCTAAATCTACACCCACCACACCGACTCCTTCCCCCCAAATCCACGCCCATCACACTGACTCCTTCCATCTACTATTCCGGCACCCAATGATTTTGGATCTTCGGTCGCACCGCACTCGACATTTTCTGCTACACTCGGCTATGAAACCGTAGTTTTCCCTCATTCCTGGGTTAAATCTTTCCATTTTATGTACCTCATTTTGAGTTAAGGTATGATTTCTAATATTTACCAATATTTATATACTCTATTACAGTTTTGTCGATTTTTGTTGAAAAGGTTCAGAAGATGAAGGCATGGATTTGTTTGCATATTTGGTTGTGAAAGGATGTGGTTGAGCTATTTTTTGATGTTCTTCTTGAAATTTCCAATTCTATAACAGAATTTAATGTGTAAATCGGGAACTTAGATAAAAATTATTAAAGCCTTTTTTATATTGAAGTTACCAAATCAATTACTTATTTATTTATTTTTTTGTTTTTTTTTTGCCTTAGAGAGAATTAGTTGGTACGCTTTCGAAAATGTCTTAAAGAGAGGTTTGCATATGATTCAAGAGCTATGCTCTTCCTACCTTAAGTAGATTTTACTGGGGATGCTTTTGTGCAAATCAATCGGCTTAGCATTAATTTTGCAAATGAGGTTATTGGAATAGATTAGTCGGCCTCAAATATTTGAATTTTTTATAGGCTATACTATTGAAGTAGTTAGAATGGCTACTAGCTTTAGAAAATTATTAAGAGATTATACTTGTATAACTTGACCAGTCTTCGACCTTGATATTATAGGCCATGCTATTGAAATAGTTGAATCGATTGCTAACTTTGCAAAGTTTTTATAGGTTGTGTTATTGAACAAGCCAGATCGATAGCTAGCTATACATTTTGAGAGATACTAGCGAGATAACTTGATTGGTCATTGACTTTGAAAAATCTTAATATGTCATGTTATGGAAATAGCTGAATTGGGTACTAGCATTTGATAAAGTGTTTATGCTATTGAACTAGTCAAATTGATCGCTAACTTTACAAACTTCATGTTTTTTATGTTCAAATGCTATTGCTATGCGGTTTTTCCCACGCAGAATAGTTGGAAGGAATGTTGAAATATGTCATAGTTGTAGATCTAAAAGCCACATAAACGCCGATGTCCATCATGTAAACATGGATTTGAGAAGTGTTTCATGGTTGAGAAGGGGACTACAAATAAATGGAGATTATTTCTTTGCTGCAGTGACAATTGTGGTTTTTGGGATTGGGTTGTGATAGCAAAATCAAGCAGTGAATCCTCTAGGGGTAGCACTTCCTCAGTTGACCAAGCGGTGGCCGAAAGTGTTACGATCTGTAAAAAATGTTCCAATCTTGCATTTGCGTTAACAATGAAGTAGACCTTCGAATTTCAGTGATGGTATGCTAGCTAAAAGGTAGCACGGAGTCGAATACATGAGTGGGTTGCCTTGATTAGTAGTTATTAATCGAATCGTTTCATGAAGATTTATATATGTAGGATTATTATGACCGAATCCATGTGAACTACGTTTGTAAACTATTTGAACGTGAACTTTTGTATAAATTCTATGTGAACTATACGTAGGATTATTATGACCGAATCTTGTTATTTCCATTCTTTGTTTCCATAAGTTTGAAGCCCAATGACAATCTTCGCAAGCTTCGTGGAAAAACTAACAGAAAATAACCTGCACATGAAAGTAAAAAATGATCTTGCACACAAAGAAGAACATAAGAATTAGGAAACCACATAAGTAAAATGAATGATGATCGCTCTTTGATTCTCTGTCCAGATAAATAAAAATCAAAACACGTTCAACCTTCGTTCTCGGAACACCATATCATAAATATAAAACTAATTGTCTAAACCAATTGGTTTCAACCACTACAATTAGTTAAATGGTTTAAAATAGTACACCCTTTACTTGATTAATAGGATAGAACATCAAATATCTAGAATTCAGAATACCAAGAATCCCCATCCCTCCCTTAGTACAAAAACTCATATGGATCCTCTATTCACAAGAACCATACAAAAATAATTAAATCTTATGTATAAACAACCTGATTGCAGGGAAACATAAATCTGTACAAAAAATCATACAAAAACATATGATCAAAAGATTCATTGTTGTCTGACACCACTTTTCGAATCATATCCTCCACAATCGACCTTTTAACTTGCTGAACCGGATTGATCACCATCACCTCCACTTCCTTTTTCATCAACCTAAAACTAAAAAAGAGAGAGAATATAGGAAAGAGGAAATTGAGACGACAAATTAAGTAAATAAGCAGAATCTATATCAATTCTTAACTTAATTTTCCAAATTGAGCCAAGTAATGCATAATAATTCATAAAGTTGGACTAGGGAAATTGAGGACAAGAAACAATTAACATCAATACCAAACAATTAAGTAAATAAGTTCCATTTTCATACTAAATGAAGATAATGAAGATCTGAAAGGATTTTGTATCGTACGGGAAAGTGTGACACCGTTCAGCTCTACTTCCTTTAGTGATTCGGTAAAGGCAGATAGTAGTATGGCATTGCTTCACCTACAATACATGAGATCATTAAATATGCGTACATGAAATAACTACACATCCGCAGTTTAAAAGTATTCCAATGTTCTTATGTTGTGAACTGTATATGACATTTGCTAGTGAAGGAATGAATCAAACTTGAAGACGGTAGTAGTCCTGAGATGGATAATGGTCTTGCGCTGGAATAATGTGGTAATGGGATTGTTGTCGACATTGAGTACTGTACATATGAGAATGGTGTATGCACGGAATATTGTTGTGATTAAGCTAATTCGTTGTCAACACCACTCTCTGCCACATCACTTTGCCTCATTCTCAGTCGCTTCTCCTTGCTAGATTCCGAACTGCCTTGAATGTGGATCGAAAGTAATTAGTGTTAATATTTCGACACATTTAAAGTTTATAGTCGAATGTCTTAACATACCTTGCCTTTCTTTGAACTCGATTATAATGGACCCTTTCTTCGAAGCTTCTTTGGCGTTCTCTTTGTGCGTGATGATTTCAGATCACAGATAGTCACGCTGGCATTATTTTGAGAATCAGTACAGTGATAAGCTAATTGAATGGTATTCTGCGAGATGGCATTGCTTCCATTGCACGAAATTTTTGACGTCATAAGACGTTCACATTTAAGTTTTATCTAGTCTATATGGACACGTGATTCACCATCATCACATGTGGCAAGGTCTACCACTAGCGCGAATGCGCGACACATGTCGTCGTACCTCAACCCTCCAGGAGAACTAACCAAACCGTCGTAATTTACTGCTACCTTGGTGTGTGCTCTACTCACGTCTTTCATCCATCTCTGTAGTATGTACCTTTCTAGAAGTATTGTGATGTCACTACGAATCAATGCTGCAATAGCATCCCGACAAACTATTCCCGAAACTCGAACAAGTGACAGCTGCAAACAAAATCACAATTCTGTCTGTCGAATGAGATGACGAATTTTTTTCTTACGTCACCCTTCGTACATGACATCCTCCCATACTTCGTACATCATACCAGAGTGTCCCTTCGAAGTAGATATGATATCGCAGTAAACCTTCCCTGTGAACTTATCCTGAGCTTCCTTAAATTTTGAAATTGTGTAAACTGTTTGAAACTACTGCTCTATTTCACATGGTGTTGCACACGGTAACATTTGCGAAAACAACTTGAAATCAGCTTGGAACTCCTTCTCAACTTTATTACACAATGCTCGTTCATACTGTTCAACGAACTGCTTTAATGAAGTCTTGGAATGTACCCATACATCGAAGAATGCATTCATACTCTCACTTCTTTGCGTGGTTGACATCCCTGCCCAGAAACTAATCTTCATAAAATAAGGAACCCAATGGCCTCTGTTCTCATATAGTCCAGACAACCAATCATTATCATGCAATGCATAACTGTATCTGAAAGCAGCCCAATCTTCGTCCAAATCCATGCTGAAGTAAAATTTCGAACACTGTGCTTGCATTTTTGAAAAGTATGATTGTATTGCTATGACATCTCCTTCTCCAAGTCTTAATCGTCTCATTTTTTCAATGTAAATTCGACAATCCTCTTCCACCTAACTCATGTTCTCATAACCACTTGCTTCCACGACCGTAGAATTCTAACTTTTATGCAATGAAATTCTTGCTAAATCATTCACTTATAGCTTGCGTTTCACATGTGCACTTGACTCTCTATTGCATCGAAATAACCTCGACTATGACGGGCTAGTTTCATGATTGTGGTCAAGGTGGACCATATTAATTCTCTAAGCTCCATAAATATCTGCAAATGCAGAGACTCTAGCTTTACAGCCCATCTGAATTGTTGGTTGTGGCTTCAAAGATTCGCTAGTATTACAAAGTCTTCGACCTTCACGGCTACTTAGTGTCACATATCTCAATTCTCCATCGTCTCCCCTTTTTGAGTTTCTTTTCTTAACGGGAAAACCAATGGCGTACGCATATTTTTTGTACATGTTAAACATGTCCTTCGAATCCTTAAACTACATACTCACCTGAGGTACAATCACATTGTCTCCCAATGAGGTTTGACCTTCTACTATGTTAATAGAGTTCGTCCCGTTCTCATCATCCGATTCAACCGAAACATCATTGTGCTCGTTTGGCACTTCATCCATATTTTCTTTGACTGTAATAGCATAACTGGAGCTAGTTCGATAATATGGTAACTAACACTACGATGCATAGTTACAACATTAATCTCGAACGCGCTCTTTACTTCAATAGAGAGCATATGCTTATCAATAAAATTAGAACATAATGAAAATTTAGTACATAACTCATGAATAGTTGAAGTGATTTTACACAATAATGGAGAGCATATCATAGCATAAATCTGGTGTTATAATGAACGTGTTCTGAAATTGCAACTTAGATTAAAAACTAATACCAGAGATAAAGAATGCAAGTTCTCTAAAAACTAATTCATTATACAATAAAAACTTATCTTATGATTGAAGAAGAATGGAAATTGAATGAAAATAAGTACAAGATTGTCTCACAAATTGCCAAAGATGTGTTAGCCATTCAAATATCTACAATTGCTTTTGAGTTTCTATTTTCTACTAGTGGTCGAATTTTTTATTCCTTTAGGAGTTCATTCAGTGTAAAGATGATTGAAGCCGGGATTTGCACTAAGAATTGGTTACAATTCTTGATTCTTTTAGGAGCTCATTGAGTGTAAAGATGATTGAGGCGGTGATTTCCACTAAGAATTAGTTACACAATAACAAGGAACTTATAGTGATTCGTCAATATTTAGATGAAGTAGAAGTATTGGATGATTAAAAAAAAAGGCTTGGAAGGTATTATCGTATTTGATCTTCTATTCACTTTATTTTATAGCTTTTTTACACCATTTAATTGTAATAAATGAATATATTTGTTATATTCTTATCTATATGCAGAGAACGAATCATTTGTTACAATTGGAGATGTTGCACCAATTATTATTGATTAAGAGGTTAGAACAAATTGTTTCACCACATTGAATTATTAGAAGTGAAGAACATTTGTTTATAATATTCGTAATAATACTAATGTTTATATTTTAATGTGATATTTAAGATTAATATTTATCATTTAACTTGTTTGATGTACTTTTTTTTATTAGACCATTTTCTTTAAATCTAGTAGCTCCACTTTTTACGGTGTCTATTGAGAATATACTTCTTCAAACAGATGTCCTCTCTTGAGTCATCGATCCGATCATCTCCTCTTGAGTCATCAATCCAATTATTCTTTACTATTGTATTTCTCTTCCTTGTTAGGGGTTGCTATATTCCCTTCTGCTGATTCCTTTTTAAACAATTGCAAGAGGAGAGTACGGAAGCACAACGAAGTGCTTAGAGATCTAAAAATCTACATGTATCAAATTTTAAAAAAAGTTTATTAAAAAGAAACAAAGTCCTTGGAAAAATGACGTAGATCAAGAAACATTAGTAGATGCTCAACAAAATCTACAGGAAGAGATTGAGGTACGTACAAACTGACAATCACAAATAAAGAAGTCAAGTAGATATGAGAAATCAAGTTTCAATTATTCTAATGTAAAAATCAATAAAGAGGAAAATACAAAAGATGCACATATATTTGAAATAGCAGATGTATTGAACGAAGGATTGAGTCCTTCAAAATTTCAAACACGATTGAGCGCGATAAAAAAAGAGTCAAAATAAAAAATCGTTGTTGAAGGTGAGAATTGAAGATATCATCACCGACTACTCCATCTCATCTCTCCAACATTTCTAGAATATGTTGGGGCTTCCTCCATTAGCCCCTGTTTGGGTATATTTTCCTTCATTTGTATAAAAAAAAAGAACGTTGGAACTATAACTTCTCTGACAAAACACTGTGAACAATTTGACAATACATAAACACATTTTATCCATTGGCCGCTGTCAACCTTCATTACCATAATTCATTTTACAGCCGTCGACCATTCAGCTTTATTGTTTTCGTCCCCATTGTAAAGGGGCACTTCATCGCCAAAATGCTGGGGATAAACTTTTACTGACGTGCTTCAACCCCTAGACGGTAAAAAATGCCTTTTTTTGTTTTCTTTTTGAAATTCCTATGTTTCGTTTAATTAGTTTTTAATCTGCTTGTTTAACTTGGGAAATATCAAGGTTTTTTTTATTCATTGGGGGGTTTTAGTATTTTGAAGATTAGTTTTAATCTAGGATTTTTATGTTCATTTGGGAATTGAGAGGTGGGTTGAACTGAAAATTCCGGAATTATAGTTAACTAAGTTTATATAGTGGTGAAGCCTATTAACTTTTGAGAAAATGGGTGGTGATATTTAGCAAGTTAATGGTGATTCTATACAAAGCCTTCAATCCTCCATTGGAACATCATCATCTTCACTTGCTAAACAACTAGAAATCTATTCCTGCGAATCAACTAGACACACATTTGAATATTCTGTAATTTCGCTTTTTCTACTTTTCCCTATTGACGAAGAAAGAAAATCCTAGATCATTCTAATACTCATAGATCTTCATACTTGAAGGTTTGAAGGGTTTCCAGAGCGGTACATTGCAAGGGGAGGTGTTGGTTTTTTTGGTGTTGGAGTCTTATTTTTTGGGTTATATTTTGAAGATACAAAGGGATTTCAGGTAAGTTTTTGACTTCATACGCATGATTTTTCAAAAACTTGACTTCCCCTTTTTATTGTTTTTACTTTAACGGTGTACTTCTCGGCCTTCCGATACTGATAAATCTACTTTCTTGGACTTAAGGTTTCGATTTAAGACCTTTCTGGAATGTTGCGATATTTGTTCGATAAGGTTTTGATTTTGGTGGTTTTGGGATTTCATTTATTTATGGGGATTTTGGGTAAATCTACTTTGCTTGACTTTAAAGGTTAATTCCAAATATTTTTTCAATGTTGTTTCGCTAGAATTTGATCAATTGGGAATAGTTCCCTATGCCGATATTTCTGTCTAATTTTTCCTTTAGGTAATTGGAGTAAGCTACAATTACGGATTTTATTCCTTTAATCATCATACAACTCCACTTTCTTATTCCCGTAGATGGGTGACGTCCGGGGTCTTGGTTCATCCAGTTCGTATGAGTGTCATGAGGATTCTGTCACCAAAAAATATACGAAATGGAACCCTGTAGAAAGGATAACGTTTATTATTACTTGTGAGACCGCGATTGCTGAAGGTCATTGATACGATAAGTGTTTCACGAAGTACGGCTAAGAACGTGTTATTACGCTTGTCAACTCCATCTCCGGTCACAATTGGAGCAAGCAACAGCTTCGTAACCATTGGGACGCAATGTGTTAAGACCACAAATGCCTCATCGATCTATTATCTTGTATCGGGGTTGAATATAACCCATCGGTAGGCTGTATCGTAGCATCAGATGAATGGTAGTGCCGAAAAATAAAGGTACATTACAAACATATGGGCTACATCACTTCATTTTTGTTTTTCCATAGATAGCATGCAATTAGTTGTGCGAATTGGTTGTGTTTGTTTGTACATCATTTGTAATCAATATGTCATCAAAATTCCGTCTTGATACCTGTATTGTCATTTTATGTCGGAAAATGCCAAACGTAGCTTCATTCGCTTTCTCAAAAGTGAACAATCGGTTACAATTTCCACATATATCAACTCGTTTGCATTTGCGTTACTGTGTAATCGTCATTACAGGAGAACAAAGAGTACAAAGATTTTAAAGATAAAGATGTCGGTGAGATCTACGTCCGATATCATCAACTTGTTGGCAACAGTTACGACAGTGACAAGTACATAATGACACCGACGAAATTATGTCAAACGAGATTTGCATTGTTCGAAGACAGTGCAGTTGAAGAGCACAAGGATGCAATCCCTGTCAAATAGGGAGAGTACTAGTTCGAGCTACGGAAAGACGCTAAGAAGTGCAACTCCAGCGTAAACGCTTCCGATGCTCGTAGCGGGGAAAAAAGGAAGTCGACAACGACTTCGCAAAAGGGGAAGAAAAAGAAAACTTCTACTTAGGAATTGTCATTTTCCGTTGACCGGGCAAATAGTGCTGTTGAGGAAGTGGCAGCGAAGATAAATGCAATCATGGCGCCCTAGGAAAATGCAGGAGTTGCCGCTGTCGAAGACTTGTTTGCCGCTGGGAGACTTCAAAGACGAACCCCCTTATACTTTTTCGCATGTACTCTTCTGGCATAGAAGTGCTATCGGGGGATATGCTCGACGTGATGCGTGACTCTGATGAAAAATTTGAGTAGATTGAGTGGCCGTTTAATGACTGCAACAAATAACTCCAATAGTGACTCGAAGAGCTCTAATAATTTATTATGTCCTTTTTTTCTTTTTTTCCCTATGAACTAACATCTTTCTGTACCTGTACTCATGTATGTCATGATTCTCTTGCATTTCATATGTTATTGTGTTGTGTAGGTTTGTGTTTATTGTTTACTTTCTTTTGTTCAACAAATAGTACATGCATGGTAAACAAAATTCTAGTGGTAATGATTGGGCATGAAATGCAGCAAAGTGAGTGGGACATATTTCGCGATTATATGTCACACAACAATGATGCTATAATTTTTTTTGGATGTAAGATGTTTTCTACGTGTTTAGTGTGCTGTGAATATAGACAAATACATTGATATTGGGGCTTGCACAATATTGAGAGAATAATGTATGTTGCGTAGTTATGTGATCAAAATATACGGTTAAAAAAGGAAAAATTTCGAACAAATTCAAAAAATTATTATAGTTAAAATTGTGCAATCTAAAATTATAGTTTTGAAAGATTAACCTTGAATTTATTTTGGTAAAAGATGGTATGTGTTAACGTGAATAAAATTCAAAATTTACCTGCTCAAATGGAAAAGACAATAACTTCATGTGTTTCCTTTTAATTTGGCAACAGTTTGAATTCCATGAGACGAGGGCATAGATGTCATTTTCCACACAATACATTTGACCAAGAGAAGTAAAAATGCTGTAGCACACAGTTACGATGTGACATGAAAATGTATTTTTAGGATAAGCGAATGTATATCAAACGGAAGCTTAATTTGAAGGCTGGGAAATTCTAGAGAATTAATAAATAAATTTTATACCTACAACAAGCTAGTAGAATTTGGAGAATTCTATGTATTAGAATCCATTGCCACTACCGATATTGCTTGTGTATATATATGTCTGATGTATGTATGTATATACGTATGTATGCATGCATGTGGTAATGAGAGAGAAACAAAGAAGCACTGTGAGAGAAGAGAGAGTGAGTGGAGTGCGAAGAGGGAGCGAGAGACAAGATATATATTCGTGGTGTGTGTGAGAAGAGAAAATAATTAATCCGTGTGTGTGAGTGCTTATTTGAGTGTGAAAATATTATTAAGTGGTCTTGCATGTATAAGTGATTTATATCAATAAAATTATTTTATTTTTGGTGTTTAGACTCAACAATTTGGTATTAGAGCTCAACACAATACCAACCGCAATTAAAGATTTAGGAAGAAAGATGGAAACAATCTTAAATTCCTTCAATAGTTCTTGAAATACCTCCTTGGATATCTTCCTTTTCTTTGTCAACTTCAAGTAATAACATATATAAAAAAAATGGATATGGATGTGTCTGGTATAAAAAGCTTCTTCAAAGCTTTGCAAATAATATTAAATTTTGTATTCAATAGCCTATTTTTCAGATCTATTGATTATATGGAATATATGTACAAGACCCTCCTAACTTCCGTCCTTTGAATTGTAGATAAATTAATTTTTTTTTATATACCACGAATTATGTAAAAAATCTTGCTCTAATCGCCTTCCAAGAATATGTTGAATAAAATAAGGAAACCGGAGTTTTTTTTTTTTTTTGGTGGAATGCACTATGTAATTGCACACACATAAAAAATTGAATGATACTACATGTACAGGGTAAAATGCCAAAGAAATTACGAAAATGTCATTTGACAGATTTGCAGTGGACTTCGCACAAAAAATAGACTTAAAATAGGTAATCAAAATTAGCCATATCAACACTCACCAATTTCCACTATACAAACAACTTTAATCATAGGAATTTACTCTCTAGAATTCAGAACAAGCTGCGATTTCATCTCACAAGGCTTGTGATTGCAAGCCTCATTTTTTTTGGCCAATTTCAAGCTGGGTCCTGAAATTCTTTCTTCGTACAACTTGGTTTATTTTCTAATTTCATCTTTAGTCTTTCATCTTTAAATCTTCATAATTTGATCCTCTACATTCTACAATTGTTCGTTATTGATCCATAGAAAGTCCAAAAGTTTGCAATAAGTCCCCAAACTTTACAAACGATGGATTTAGATCTCAAAACTTATGAATCACCTTTGATTGCTCCAATAATATTTCATATTGATCACATACAATCCGATTGATCATCAATTGCTATGAAGCAGCTCTAATTTGAGCTCAAAAATATCATTTTCGCTCCAATTGTATCCAAATACATTCTAATCAAGGATTTATCCATAATTACCATATTTTAACCTAAATTAGGTAGATATTCACTCAATTAGTCATATACAATCAAGTATAGAAGTCCAATTGCCCCCGTTTGATTCCCATTAAAAACTTCATTCTCATTCTTCTACTTATATCAAGAGATTTTTGTTTTAGCCCCCGTTTTTTTCCCATTAAAAATCTCATTCTCATTCTTCTACTCATTTTCAACCACACATTTTTCAATAAAATAATATTTTATATCACATCAATAACTTTTTCTTTTTTTTCAACCACACATTCTCCATCAATATACTATTCCAAAATTCATTCTTCTAAAATAATATTTATCAAACACACTAATGTATAAAATACACTTGTTCGTTCGAGCAAGACTATTTACTAAACACACAAGAAAACAACATACATATCAATAAATTATCTAGCTTTACTGAACTAGCATCAATTAATAAAACTGTTTACAATTCAAAAAAAGTTCATTAGCAATACTACCAAACCTAATTTTCACTTATATAGTGCTCGTTCAATGCTTATATACATAGTAAATCAAATCATCATAAATATTAAGTTGGTTACTTTTTTCGACACTCAATGATCAAATATCTCCTTTCTCTTTCGTAAGATACACACCCCAAAATTTGTTTTTAAGATTTTCATTTTGATGTTTATTATAAGGTTGATTTCACACCACTCATTCCTTTCCCACGTAAGTTTAGTTGGGTGTCATTAATGAAAGTTACTATCTTGATATATGATGATTCTTCCTAAATTTGAGTGTCCTAACTCCAAACTTCAACTAGGATAATAACCTCACTAGAAACCTAAATCTCAGATTAAGTATTCAAGGCTTAGTCGAACAAAATCAATGCTTATAGACATTTTGTAACTGCATCAACACTCTTTGATGTATTTTTCTTTTATTTTACATTTTCGTTGTATCCCTTTTCTTCTATTTTTGAGATATTTTCTTTGGTTATCAAAGTTAGTTTTCACTCTATACTATAGGCGGCCTTTTTCGTCAATGGATTATTTCCTTGACATTTGTGATTAGTAGGATCTGATAGCTCTACACTAAAATATAAGTAACTTTTTCTACGTACTATGACTAAAGCAATACCTTTTGATTTTAGGACATGTAATAGGGAAAACCATAGTATATGGTTACTACTTAGATTCCACCTGTTAGACAAAAACACGCCATACAAATTTTCAACATGCATGAAATTAACACCTATCTAATTAGCTTCCAACATCGCATCAACCATCCCAAAAATCTAATCATTTCATTAGGTTAAGTGGTTGTATTGTATAATATGATTTTTGATTTATCGATCTAAGTCTATTCAACCTATTTTATCAATGTAATCAACTCAAAAATACATTACTATTGGTTCAATATAACAGGCTTACACTAACAAGTCTCAAATTGGAAAAAAAAAATTGCATTATCTATTAATAGTTAATGAATCAAAATACTCATCAATTATCCAACAATTGACATCCAACTCACACAAGCATACATAAATAAATAAAATATTTTTTAAATTTTTAATTTTTTTTATGGTAAATCACACATAAAAAGCAATATAAATAACTTTTTGAATTGCTGATTTTTTTCTTTTTAAAATTTTTTATGGTAAATCACTCAAAAAAGCAAATATATAAATAACAAAATTATTATACCCCCAAACATAAAATACACACTATCCGTGCATAAAATAGGTTTAAGGTTAGCTATACTCGCTATGTATATGACGGTGTTCTTCACTAGCAATTGGTCTTTTATCATCCATCCTTTCCGTTTTCGTTTGGAAACATGTTTTAATCATACCTTAAAAAGGAAAGACAACTGATTAATAATAAAATCATACGTGAGCTAAAGTTAATCCTATATTGACTATGAGCATGGGATGAACGAAAAATTGGCATGATTGTGAGCTATGACTACTACCCTAAATACTAATATTCAAAAATATAAGTTAATAATTGAAATCTTTCTAATTACTAGATGCAGTCCTAATTAAATACATGCATTGCAATTTATAAAAGTAAAATAAATAAAAGGGTTAGAAAATTGGATTGTCTTCCATTAAGAGCTTGTTTATAGTCTTCGACCAACTTTTGCAATGATGTTTCAAGGCTTTGAAGTGCTTTTTATGCCTTGCTCAATTTGCTTAGGTTGAATTTGTCCCATTTTTCATTGATCCAAACTTGAAGAATTGCCCCTTACGATATAGTATGAATTGCCTACACCCGACTCGAACTGGACTACGAAGACTTCTACTTTTCTCAGCAACCCGAATAACAAAATCAATATCAGGGCAAACAATAAGACGAGTGATTCTATGGTAATTTCAACTTCATTGAATTATAATGCTTTGTTTAGCTCCATCGGTGATTAATTTTTCATGTTGTGCAAGTCTTCTTCTTTAGTTATTGTTCCTATCATGTTCAATAATTTCTCTCGGGTAAAATCAAAACATCCTTACGTATTAAATCACAAGAATATTAATGAGATTATATAAAATATAGACAATTATCTTTAACGTCTGTAGGACTTTACAATGATTGCTACTCATACTTAATTTCTATCTTTTCTCCCTAATGTCAATAGAAATCATATATCAATTCAATTGGTGACCAATTAATCGAAAAGCATTAAACTTCTAACTATAATTCAAACCAAACAAACATTTAGATTGTCAAATCCGGAATTTAATGTAAAAACCCCAAAACATATGGTTGGATGTTATCATCTAAAACAACTAACCAAGTATCATAAGATTACAAGAAACAAGATAAATAAATACAACATATCCCGCAATTAAAGGTTTGAGAAGAAAGACGAAAATAATCTTGAATTCCTTCAACGGTTATTGAGTTATCTCGTGGATTCTTCAACTTCAAGTAATAATATATGAAAGGATGACTTGGATGTGTCTTGTATCGAAAGCTTCTTGAATGCGCATAGCCTCTTTTTTCTCTATTGATTATATGGAATATAAATACAAGAGCCTCTTAGCTTACCTCCTTGAATTATAGATGAAAGAATGTATTTATGGACCAAGAATTAAATCAGAAATCATGCACTAATTGCCTTCCAAGAAGAGGTTGAATAAAATAATGAAAATAAATCTTTTTTCTCAGAATGCATTCTGCACTCGCACATGCATAGCAATTTACTCTTATAGAGTTCAGAACAACATGGCTGCAATCGCAGCTCACAAAACTTGTGATTGCAAGACTTATGATTTTAGCCACTATCAAGTTGGTTCCTAGATTTCATTCTTCGTTAGCTTGATTTCCTTTCTGAATGCATCTTTAACCCTTCATATTTAAATCTTCATAATTTGGTCCTTAACATTCCACAATTGTTCATTATGACCAGTTGCATGTTTTGAAACTTTGCAATGTCCCTAAACTTTTCAAATGATGGATTTAGCCCCTGTTTGAGCCCAATTTTTGTAAGATAATATATTTTGAAATAGTGATTTTTTGGTAAATGTGCATTAAAAAATAAAGATTTTTTTTTTTTATTTACGTGTAAAATTATTTTATGGATAAACATGTGATTGAAAATGATTTTTGAAAAAAATGAGGTTTTTTTTTTTTTCCTTGAAAAAAGGAGACCAAACATAAGCTTACCTCTCAAAACTTATGAATCAACTTCAATTGCTCCATCAATGCTTCATATTGATCACATACAATCCGGATGATCAATTTAAGCTCCAAAGTCACACCAATTGAATTCATATGCACTTAAATCGGGAATTTATCATCTAAAATTAAAATATATTAACATAAATTAGGTAGATATCCACTTAATTAGTCATAAATAATCAAGTATAAAAGTTCAAATAAATGTATAAAACACACTTATTACTTACCATCAAGGAATTTAACTCATGGGCCCTTTGGCCAAATTTGGAAGGTCCCTACGAAATAACTAAGATTCTACGAGGGCCTACGAGTTAGAAGAAATGCAAAGGAAGACCTCTCCTACACCCTTGAAACATATATCATCTCAAGAAATATTATCAATAGTAGCCCAGAAAAACACATCCTCAGAAATACTTGTATCATCAAATGTAAAAGAAATTCTGACATGATAAACGTTGAATATTCAAAAAGGCTAGCTTCAAAGAAGGAATCCCAAAAGGAGAGAGTTGCTAAATAATAAAGCCGAAGAAGTGATTGCTACAGGAAAGGTCTGATCATAATCAGATTTAAGCTAAAATTGCATGTGGTGTATCACTTAGCAATTATTTTTAAAAAGAAATTTCATATCATGAAGGTTTTCTCATGTAAATTTGAAATGAGGTTGCATGTGCTCTACCATTTAACAAATATTTCCAAAAAGGGAATTCCATATCACAAAGGTTACTTATAAGTAAATCCGAGCTAATGTTTTATGTACTAATTTGAACTAAGGTTCTATATGATGCAACAATTAAAAAAAAATTTCTAAAGAAAATTCTGAGCAAGTCATGAATTAATCGACACACATATATAAAACCAAAATCATTAAAATAGTAGGTGGAATTTACAAAAGTGCAAAATAAAAGAGTACAAATTTATCAACAAATTATTAAGAGAAATGGCTTTATCAAGGACATCGCCAAAAAGGTCCGATCTTGGGAGCAAGTTCAGTAGTAGCATGTTCCTTCGCACCATCCTAAAGGAACTCAATGTCGATGCTAGGCCTCCGCTTCTCTATAAAGTTGATGACCTCTCCTAAGCGCACCTCTTAAATTTCTTGATGTAGTGCCTCCAAAGCCAAAGAAGCCTATCGTCCATCTTTGCGTTACTTCAAGCTCAACTCGGCCTTTTCGAACTTCTCTTATTTGAGCTTTGGCTCCTGCTTGGCCTAGAGATGATCTTGTAGAGCTCTCGTTTCATCTTTCCAAGTTTTCTCTTCTTCCACATGGCACCTCATTTTCGACTCCATGATTGGAAGATCGCTTTAGTCTTCTTTCGGATGGCAGCAATCTCAGAGTCTACCTTATTGTCCATATACAATAGTGCTAGAATTAAACACAAACAAGCATCTCAAAACTTAAAGGTCTTGTTCAAAATGTGTCTACAAGTTCAAGCTAGTGAATAATATACCGACAGGATATACAACATATGACCAATACTTGAAATCACGTAACATAAACCAATGAGATGCAAAGTAGTATGGGAAAAATATCAAAAATGATAAACACATGTTTCCATATGAAGCCCTAAAGACAAATATAAATGTCTTTAAAACGGTAAGCCTTAACCAAAACATAGTTGTTGCATATAACCTAATGACTATACCGACAGGGTATATGACATCAAACATATACTCACAACTGTCAGACTTAGACATAGATCAAACACATATTTTCTCTACAGATAACACACCTTGTCCATAATGTGCATGACTTAGGCATAAGACTAATCAAAATGTCTCAATACATAAATAAGCATTGCCTTGTCCAAAGTGCACGTGACTCAGGCACAAGACTTAACAAAATGTCTCAATATATATGAGCATTGCCTTGTCCAAAATACGTGTGACTTAGGCATGAGACTAACCAAAATGTCTCAATACATAAATAAGCATTGCCTTGTC
>CAIGRL010157204.1:0-16982 GCA_903798325.1 Fraxinus xanthoxyloides
ATAAATTTATTTTGAAATTGGTTTAACACTTATTAGACTTTTCATAGATATTAGTTATGCTTTTTCTATCGAACAATTGAAATACTTGTTGAATTTCAATTTCATTTATTTTATTGGTGTGATTATTTACTATCTTATGCATGATGTATATGGTCGATTTATAATCTAATTTCAATAAATAATTATGGGAAATTGTTAGAAAAAATCTAGATTCTAGGGTTTCATTTGAATTAAATTAGTTTTTAAAGATAAATCTTCCGATTAGAATGTCAGGATGAAAGCTTATAATTAAGTTATAATAAATGAATAATTGAAGTTGAATGATCCGATCCAATTGAGGGAATTTCACTATTTTTACTCATTGATTTTAAATAATTTTCAAACAATTCAAAATCATTTGTTGAACCCTGAGTATTTTTCCATCTCCATGTAGAATCGACATCCCAAAGTTATGCTACAATTACCGCGTTATTCTTTGGGCATAATCAAATTTGGTGTCGTTGCCGGGGAGACAGTACCAAACAATAAGGGATCGATTGAAAAGGATGACATCTTTCATTTATTATTATTTTTAGTTAATTTAATTTTCTTATTTGTTATTTTTATTATATTCTCATAAAGTTCTATTTTTTCTCATGTTTTATGAGTAGAGATCAAGAAGAGCAAGGAAGATCTACAAAAGGACCTTTTCCAATGTTTGGATCTCTTTCTAACCCTATCTTTGATATTGCATCTATTGTCACGAACATCACACTACACAACACCATGACTGATAGTGAACATGTCGATATGCCTTTTAGGACTTTATAGGATTATCTTCACCGCCACACACACATCCACGCCATCATGCCTAATGTTTTCACCTAATATATCACGTATGGATCTTAAATCGAGAATGATTCAACTTCTTCCTAATTTTCACGAGATCAAAAATGAAAATCCATAGGTGCACATTAGGGAATTTGAGGAGGTGATAGCAACCTTCCACAATCAACATGGTACAACAGACGCAATCAGGCTTATGTTTTTCCCATTTTCACTTAAAGAAAGAGCAAAAAGCTAGCTATTTCCTTGAGACCATGTTCGATTGGGAGTTGGACCGAAATAACTCAAGCGTTTTTTAATAAATAATTTTGCCACCATAAGACTAGTGCCCTTAAGAAGCAAATCTCAACATTCACTCAAAATGATAGTGAGTCCTTACACAAAGCTTGGGAAAGATATAAAAAACTACAAGCTCTTTGCTCCCACCACTGTTATGAGAGTTGGCGATACGTGAGCTATTTCTAGATCCTGATGAGGCTATAGAATACATAGATGACCTTACGGAAAAAGCTCATACTTGGACTGGACCTAGCGCCACTAAGAATACCAATAGGTTACGAACCACGGGGAATTCCATTAGCACAGGTATCTATCATCTTAAGGAGGAGGACATCCTTATAGCCAAAGTAAAATCCCTCACTAGAAAATAGAAACCATACGTGCTAAGGACTCAAAATCTGCACAACATCCTCGTGTTGAGTCTCTAGGACCCTGCTTTGTGTGTGGTAGAACTGATTATCTAGCGCAAGAGTGTAGTACATTTGCTAACATGATAAGAGTTTACAAGGAACACTGTAACGCCTTAAGCACATACAAAAAGCCTTATGCTCCATTCTCTAAAACCTACAATTTTGGGGATAGAATCACCCCAACTTTAGCTGGAAATTTGGAAACTAGCAACTTACCCAGCCATTTAGAGCCTTTAATGAACCTTCATATCAACCTGCAACCTCTAGGAACTCTTTAGAAGACACCTCACATGCTTTTATAGAGGCGCGAGGTAAGATAAATCAAAAGTTTGAGACTATGATCACTCAGGTAGTTGAGGAAAACAAAGAGATAAAGAATCATATGTCTAAACTAACTAATGTCTTAGCTGTAGGAGAGCGTGGAGAATTTTCTATTCAGCCTCAACCAAATCCTAAGGGGCAACACATGGCACAAGCTTTATAGGATTGGGAGAAAACAACCTTAGGGAAGTGAATGTCATAACCACTAGATCAAGGAAAATCATAAAACCAATCCCCAGGCCTAGGGAACCTAAAAATGAGTCTAGTGAGTCGAAGGAGAGCGTCCCTAGTGAGGAATGGTGAAAAACCCCATTAGAGCACCTTTCCCTCAAGCTCTTAAGCCTACACTAAAGTCTGTTAGTCAACATAGTGAAATCCTAGAACATCTCAGGCAAGTGAAAATCAATATGCCTCTCTTGCATGTGATTTCTCAGGCTCCTGATATGTTAAAGTCCTTAACGACATGTGCACTGTGAAGAGAAAATACCATGTTAAGAAAATCGCTTTCTTGACGGAGCAAGTGAGTGTAGTGATCGAGTAAAGAATCCCACCAAAGTATAAAGACCCTAGTTGTCTCACTGTGTCTTGTGTTATTGAAAACTGTAAGTTTGCACAAGTTCCACTTGATTTAAGAGCAAGTGTAAATCTTATGTCATATGCAATTTACTTGTTGTTAGGCTTACGAGAGATAAAACCAACCTCTGTGGTCTTACAATTAGCTAATAGGTCCACCACTAGGGATATGTTAGTTGAGGATGAATTTGGTCCAAATTGGCAAATTTTACTATCCTGTGAACTTCTTGATTTTGGATGTAAAGGTTGATGTAAATATTGATTCTAAAATCCCCATTATCCTTTGTAGACATTTTCTTGCTATAGCTAATATACTTATAAATTGTAGGAATGGTCTAATGAAACTTTTTTTGGGAACATGACTTTAGAAGTCAATATTTTTCACATCACAAAGCAGCCATGAGAGAATGATGAGTGTCATCAAGCATTCATGATTGACGCACTCACTCAGGAGCAAACACCTGCAAACACCAACCCTTTGAACTCATTTCTCTTAAATTCTGAAATCTCAGCTGGTTTTGATGATTATGAGTATAATAATATTTGTGTTATGTTTGCAAAATTGCAGGATTACAAAGCATCACCAGGCGGCTCAAGTTTAAAGACTTGTCAGAAAGGACTAAAGGACACATCAAGCATAAGAGTCATAAACCAGAATTTAAACATCTACCTTCAGGAATAAAACATGAATTTCTCAGACCAGATGATACCTTCCATGTAATTATTTCTTCAAAATTGAATGCATGGTAATGTAAGCAACTGTTGAACGTTCTGAATGAGAATCTATCTGTATTAGGCTGGACTATAGCTAAGATTAAAGGTATTAGCCCTTTAATTTGCTCACATAGGATTCATCTAGAAGAATGAACTAATCCTAGGAGAGACCCACAAGGTAGGCTAAATCCCCACAATAAAAGATGTAGTGAAAAATGAGGTGCTTAAATTGTTAGATGCGTGTATCCTTAAAAATGATAGGTCATGGATAGTAAATGGATTAGTCCTACACAAGTAGTTTCTAGGATCCACGGTAGTGAAAAATGAATTAGGCGAAATGGTTCCCACAAAAACAGTGATTGGTTGGCGCATGCGCATAGATTATATGAAACTATATGCTACCACTCATAAGGATCATTTTCCTCTCCCACTTCTAGATCAAGTCTTGAAGCGTATGGCTGGTCATCCTTTTTACTATTTTCTTGATGGCTACTCTGGTTATTACCAAATTGAAATTGCATTAGAGTACTATGAAAACACCACATTTACTTGCCCCTTTGGCACTTATGCATTCCGTAGGAAGCCATTAGAACTTTTTAATGCTCATACCTCATTCCAAAGATGCATGACTAATATATCTAGTTACATGGTAGAGAACTACATGGAAACGTTCGTGGATGACCTGACTATGTTTGGAGCTTTTTTTGATGCATGTCTATTAAATTTGAAGAGAGTTTTGACAAGATGTGAGAAAAAAGGATTAGTTTTAAATTGGGAAAGTGTCATTTTATGGTACCTTTGGGAATTGTTTTAGGGCACGTGATTTTGTTATAGGGGTAGAAGTTGACAAGTCTAAAACTGAACTCATCTCTAAATTGTATGTACCTAAGACAATATAAGATGTTAGATCATTTTTAGGTCATGCAGGCTTCTATAGAAGGTTTATACAAAACTTTTCATCTATATGTAGACCATTGTGTAACCTTCTAAACAAGGATGTTGTTTTTGAAAGTACTCTCGAATGTCATGATGCATTTAATACACTAATTGACAAACTCACTTCAGCACCCATCATGCAACCACCTGATTGGACTCTACAATTTGAAATCATGTATGATGTAGTGATTATGCAGTAGGTACAGTTCTAGGGCAAACAGAGAATGGTAAGCCTTTTGTGATTTACTATGCTAGTATAACTCTTAACAATGCTCAAATGAGCTATTTCACTATTGAAAAGAGTTACTAGTTGTAGTCTTTTCGCTTGATAAGTTTAGGTCTTGTTTGATCGGCTTTCCCATCACAATCTTTACAGATCATACAACCCTTAAATACCTTCTTACAAAGAAGGATGCTAAGGGGTGATTAATATGGTGTATATTACTTTTACAAGAATTTGACATCACCATTAAAGACAATAAGGGAGTGGAGAATATGGTAGTCGACCATCTATCAAGGCTAACTTTCGAGGACAATACAATCACATTGCCAATCATAGATGAATTTTCTGACGAAAATTTGTTTTCTATCTCTTCTTTGCCATGGTTTGCTCACATTGTGAATTATTCGGTTATAGGTGAGATACCTAGATAGTGGAGCGCACAAGACAGGAGAAGTTCTTGGTTGCGGTAAGTAATTTTTATTGGGATGATCTATGTCTATTTAAATACTTCCCCGACCAAATTCTAAGATGTTCTGTTCTGAATAATGAGATACCTAGTGTCTAAGTTTTTGACATACCTAAGCATGTGGAGGCCACTTTTCTATAAAAATGACTACTGTAAAAATTTTACAGTATAGTTTCTGTTCACAAAAATATATCTAATTAAAATCATCACAAGTGTACGGTTCGTTACAGGTAATAAGTAGACTTTTTGAGTCCGAATATCATCCTACAAGGATTGATTAGTTCTAATTCAAATTATCGTGACCTTAACCAAAATAATAAAAGTGTGTTGTTTGTTATTATAAAAATCTAACTAAAATAGGAATGCAGATGCAATTACTAGTGATGAATTAAACTTAATGAATTTGATGTCGAATTCAAAGTAAGGTTTCTTCTAATATATGCTGAATGTATTAGGATCACAAATCTCTATGTAGTATACTTCTCTAAACTTAGTTCTACACCTTGACACACGTTTGAAAATATTGAAGAATCAATACTCCTAACTTATTTAAAGTCTCTCTCAAGTAATGTTAAACATATTACAATATATGAACCGACTATATCTCTTTGATAGATGCGAATATACAAGAATGTTTCAGTTTTTGTGAATAATTAACGATTCATATAGGGCATAGTGATATATTTCTATCCTCTATTGGACCCTGTGATGATTTATATTATGTCGAACCAATTCACCTTCTTTCGAATGCAAGAAACAAGCAACCAAACTCACACAATTATATATAATAATTATGGAGAAAAAAATTCATATAAATAATTCAAATATCTGAAACATGCTTTTTATGTCAAGAATTGTAAAACTAAAGTTTAAGAATCATATTACACAGTTCACTAACCCTAGTGCAGAATTAATTTTGTCTAGTATGGCAGAACAAAGACAATAAAAAATATCTACGAAGAAAGACATCACCAATTTGATTCTTGAATTAAATCTTCGTGTCGTGATGTTGTTATCTTCTTTCATGCCTTTTTTTTCCTTGCTCAAAACCCTTGTGTATCTCCTCCCCTCCATTCTGGACGATTCTAGGGTTTAAATACCCAATCCAAGATTTTTTTTCCATAAGTATTNAAACATGCTTTTTATGTCAAGAATTGTAAAACTAAAGTTTAAGAATCATATTACACAGTTCACTAACCCTAGTGCAGAATTAATTTTGTCTAGTATGGCAGAACAAAGACAATAAAAAATATCTACGAAGAAAGACATCACCAATTTGATTCTTGAATTAAATCTTCGTGTCGTGATGTTGTTATCTTCTTTCATGCCTTTTTTTTCCTTGCTCAAAACCCTTGTGTATCTCCTCCCCTCCATTCTGGACGATTCTAGGGTTTAAATACCCAATCCAAGATTTTTTTTCCATAAGTATTTGACTCGAAAAAGGAAACTAGAAATGTCATCAAAAAATTCAACTATGCGACCACATAGTTTACCTCTATGCGATCACATAGTTTAACAATTTTGGCTTTGGAACTCCCTGAAGCAACCTATGTGACTGCATAGGTTTGAATACTATGCAACCACATAGTATTAAGAAACTTGCATAACTTACGTTTTGGTCCTTGAAATTCATTTTGCATTTCTCAACATCTTTACCAACTTCTTCTTCCAATATTTCCTTTGATCAGTTTGAATTCACCATCTTCACATCTTAGACCTCTCCTCTGGGTCTTCTTTTGGTTATTTGAACTTTAATCCCTGAACTTTGATTTTCTTTCATTTTAGTCCTTTTTCCATTTTTCTCCTAGATTACCGTCGTATTCATCATTGTTATCCTGTAAAATACAAATTTCATCAAATTAAGTTGTATTTCACATATTTTTTTTTAACAATTTTCAATGTTTGTGGCCCTAAATAAATGTGTAAAATGCATTTATCAACTCCCCAAATTTGAAATTTTGTTTGTCCTCAACAATACTGTAAATCTTTATAAAACATGGCTAGACAACCTGTCGTGTCTTTGGATTGGAACTTAGTACTAAACAAAATGAACCACTTCAACAGTGCAAAATCAAGTGAATCTCCACCTGTTACATACATAACTTGATGTGTATTTGTGTGAAAACTCACGTTAACATACTAAAATCATGATTAGCTCAGCACTCAACCCATAGTAGCCCAATATTTCCTCACTTCGCTAGAGACTTACACCCCTCCCCCCGAACTTATTCTTTTCATTCAATTCTCACGGGGTGTATTCTAAAGTTGAATTCTTTTATATCTACTCATTACCCTCTCTTAATTTGGATAGATTGTACTATCACAAGTTTACATTTCAACATGTAGAGACTCTCCCATTTTTTGTTACTTCAAAATCTTCAAGATTAAACTAAGCTACTTGTCTCATATTAGAGATATAATTCTATCGACCGAATGTAGGGGACTTAATCAATGCAATTTTATATATGTATACATGTTATTCTATTTTTATTTTTATTTTTATGTTTTTATGTGTATATATATAACATCTTCTCATTTGCTTCCTATATAACCCATATAACGAGATTTAAGCCGATGACTCCCAAGTTAGATGACCATAAGGTACCAAGTTTTCAACCACTCCCACAGGCTTAATCGCTCGAGTTATACATGCTCGAAAAGATGCTTTTATTTACTTAAAGATTAGTGCAATGCCCTTTTTCTTTTAGACATCCAATTTCTAAAACTAACCTCTAACTTAAAACTTTCACCACATCTTTGTCTCATTGGTTTAAGATAATCTACACAAAACTATCTTTCCCTCACGTTTGGCTATAGCAAGAGCCCTTGAATCTAGAGCTCAAGCATGGAACCCTTACTCAACTCAATGTTTCCTTGCAACAGTTCAACCACCTCCAAACTATTCTAAAAATGGGCCATGGGAATGAAAGAGTTTATTCGGGTTTATTCACTATGTTCAACTATTTTCTAAGTAATGAACCAAATCACCCACTCAAGATGTCAACATGAGTATTGTGCAATAAAGATGTCAAGTTGAGCATTCATAAGCTTTGATTAATCTAATAGCACACTATTTTCATCATTCAAAGTTCATACCTGTCCAATATTCATATTATGGCTGGCAAAAGTTATCAAAGCCACACAAACACATAAAATTATAATTTAATGCTAGAAAATAAACAAATAAAAGCTGAAGGTAACTAATTGAAAACTCCAAAAGAAAATAAAAACTTAAATTTTTTCACACAGTCACGCAAATCTGCAGTAAAATATGATAAATGCCACCCTACAAGTATATAAAACATTGTCCACAATGTTTTGAACAATAACAGAAAACAACAAAATGAAGACATAAAAATAAGGACAAAATCACCAAAAGTCAAAGAAAATGGGGTTCAAGATACTCTCTACTCAATATGGGGGTGGTGGATGGAAGTCAGAGCCGGATGCGCCATCAGCCGATGATGGTGGAAAATGTATGAGGATCTATCTTATTAACTCAAATTACTGTGCAAGCTCGGCCCGTATGCCTTAAATGTAGAGGGACTGACCCCAACCTCAGCATCAATTTTACCCAAATGGTCTCAAGACTCGTTAGCTTACGACTAAATCCCAACCTCTCATTCATGATCTCAACCTCGTGTCTCACAGCCAAAGACTCTCTATTAGCATTAGAAGCAAAGTTTTTGGTGCTAAGCATGTCATCCTAAGAATTTGGATAGTTGTACCTAAGACTTTATGTATCTCGGCTCGAACTAGTCATAGTAGCGAACATCTATGTTAATAGTTGTGTGTCGACATCTAGTGGTGCCGATGGTGGTGGTGTCTTAGGCATCTCAGCATCCTCTACTCCCTAATCATGAACAACCAATTGCTATCTTAGTTGCGCCCTCTTTTGCTTCTCTATATGCTATGTCATAGCTCGATCTTGAGTCTCCAAGGTAGTTTGTTTAATGAATGGACTAGGTTTCTCGAGAAGCTCCTCGGATGGGATAGTAATACCAGCCCTCTTGCATATGCCACTAGTGAGACTTGAAAAAATCAGAGAATCGTGCGATCTTCCCAAACACCCTACTAGTGAATCTAATCATAAATAAAGGTTACTAAGTTAATCTTTCATCCCCGCACCAAATGATATAGTAGACCGGTCATGCGATCAATAAATGTAGTGCTATGTGAGGTGGGCTCGATGTTGCGACAAATGAACAACCAAAGAATGGCTATTGACGGTGCAAGCTCAATTTGATGGCACACAGAAGTCTGTAATGGCCAAGTATCCTCAAGCCAAAAACTTTTTCACAAAAATATGTCTAATTAAAATCAGCGCAAATGTACGGTTTGTTACAAGTAATAAAATAGACTTTTTGAGTCTAGATATCGTCCCATAAAGATTGATTAGTTCTAATTATGAACTTCTAACTAAAATAGGAATGCGGATGCAATTACTAGTGATGAATTAAACTTAATGAATTTGATGTCGAATTTAGAGTGAGGTTTTTCTAATATATGCTGAATATACTAGGATCACGAATCCCTATGTAGTATACTTCTCTGAATCTAGTTTTTCACCTTGACACACGTTTGAAAATATTGAAGAATCGATGTTGCTAACTTTTTAACAATCTCTCTCAGTAAAGTTAAACATATTCCAATATATGACCCGACTACATCATTATGACGGATGCGAAAATACAAGAATGCATGAGTTTTTATGAATAATTAATGATTTACTTAGGGTATAGCGGTATATTTCTTTTCCCTATTGGACTCTATGATGATTTATACCACGTTGAACCTATTCCCCTTCTTTCGAATGCATGAAACAAGTCACCAAACTCACACAATTGCGTATACAATGATTATGAAGAAAAAGAAATTCATATAAATCATTTAAATATCCAAAACATGCTTTTTATGTCAAGAATTGTAAAACTAAAGTTTAAGAGACATATTACATAGTTCATCTAACTCTAGTACAGAATTAATCTAGCCTAGCATGGTAGAACAAAGAAAATCAGAAATACCTACGAAGAACGACATCACCAATTTGATTCTTGAATTAAATATTCGTGTCGTGATGTTGTTCTCCTCTTTTGTGCCTCTTTTCCTTGCTCGAAACCCTTGTGTATCTCCTTCTCTCCATTCTGGATGGTTCCAGGGTTTAAATATCCAACCCAAGATTTGTTTCCACGGGTATTTGACTCGAAAAATGAAACCAAAATTCTCGTCTGAAAATTCAACTATGCGATTGCATAGTTAATCTCTATGTGATCACATAGAATAACTTGAAATGGCTTTGGAATTCCCTGATGTAACCTATGCGACCACATAGTATTATGAAACTTCCATAGCTTGTGTTTTGGTCTTTGAACGTCGTTTTGCATTTCTCAACATCTTTTCCAATTCCTTCTTCTTGTAGTGTTTCCTTCCTTTGATCAATTTTATCTCGCCATCTTCACATCTTTGACCTCCATTCCGAGTCATCTTTCGATTATTTATACTTTGATCCTAAACTTTGGTTTTCTTTCGTTTTAGTCCATTTTTCTCCTACTTTCTATAATATTCAACACTGTTGTCCTGCAAAATATAAATTTCATCGAATTAAACTATATCTCACATGTTTGTCAACAACTGTCAATGTTTGTGACCTAAAATAAGTGTGTAAAACGCACTTATCAGTTTCTACTGGCCTATCTTATTTAAGGGCATTAATGAATACTGTAGATCTTGTGAAAGATGCCAAAAATTAGGTGATGCCCGAAGTAACATGATGCTCATAAATCCCATTTTGGTAATTGAAATATTTGACTATTAGGGAATTGATTTTATGGGTCTTTTTCCACCCTCTTTTGATTTTTTATACACCATTGTTGCAGTTGATTACATGTCTAAATGGGTAGAAGGTTCTGCTTGTAGGGCTAATGACAATAAAACAGTTGTTAAGTTTCAGAAAGAAAACATTTTGTCTCTTTTTAGCACACCACGTGTTATTATTAGTGATAAAGGCACACACTTTTGCAGCCATTCGTTCGAAGTACTCATGAAAAAGTGTGGGGTCATTCATAAAATTTATACTATTTATCACCCCCGAATGGATAGTTAAAACTAGATAATAGGGAAATTAAACAAATCTTGTAGAAAACGGTAAACCATAATTATAATGGTTTTTAAGACTAAACAATGCACTTTGGGCTTACCGCAAGGCTTTTAAAACTTCCTTAGGCATGTCACCATATCATATCATTTTTGGAAAGCCTTGTCATTTACCTGTAGAGGTTGAACACCGACCCTATTGAGCAATTAAAAATTTTAATTTTGATCTAGACGAGGGCGTTAAGCTTAGAAAACTTCAACTGAATGAGTTAGAAGAATTGATGAATAATACTTATGAGAGTTCTAGAATCTATAAGGCAAAAATGAAAGTTTTTCATAATAAAAATTTTTTGAGAAAAACTTTTGAACAAAATCAAAAAGAGAGCTTGTACGATTCTAGACTTCACAAGCACCCAGATAAACTTCGTTCTAGGTGGAATGGGGCAGTCAAAACTGAAGATCCTAGTGATGGTCGTGTGTTCAAAGTGAATGAACATCGTTTGAAAATAGCATATGAACAACAGGTGCCTGCGATGGAAGAAATTCTCCTTGCATACCCTATTTACCACATTTGACGTCCTCTAGGTACATTCTTCACTTTACTTTTCTGTATATTAGTTTTAGAATTTTTCTTTTGGTTTACTTTTCTGTATATTGTTTTGCATTTATGTCATGGAATTTAAAATAAATAAAAAATGAAAAAACTTGCATGTAGTCTATCGACTGATTTCCGTCCCCCATCTCTTAAAGGGCTTCTTACCAATCATATTGTTGATGGGTCATTTGGCTTTGAACTTTCTCTTCGTTATGGTAATTTCCCTATAGGATTAGGGGAGAATCAGGGAGGTGAGCATTCCCTTGAGCTGCATGTGAGGCCATAGGGTGTCCTCCCTGGTTTTGCATGTTCTTAAGTAGCTCTTGCACAACAATATTTTGTTGGGTGATATTACTGATGTTAGCGGCTATAATGGCCACTTCCCTAGTGAGTTTGGTTACTATCTTGGATTCACCTCTAGATATGTCTTGCCGATGTTGTTGATGAGGTTGAGGACAAACTGATGGAGCGAAATGTGAAGGTTTTCCTTCTTCAGGGTGTTCCCTAACTCTTCGTGGCGCCAACTCTTCATTGTTGGAGCTTATGATAACGTTGGTTTTTTCTTGAACCAAATAATATTCCTTTTTCAAGGAATAGACCAAATACCAACAAACGATTTTCCTTGAACTTTTCAGCAGTTATTTCTTCAAGAATAAACCATCTTTCTTCCTATGGGTTTTTCCACTGGTTTTTTGTGGCTGAGTGTGTAAGTTTCTCATACACGACATCAATATGTTAACCACATTTTTTTGTAATGATTACGTGGACGACAGAAACCGGACCCACTCGCATCCATACAAGCAAATTCCAACACATTTGATCGGAGGTTCGGACATGATAAGAGGATGTTTATGAACGTAGAAGATACTTTATGACGCGAGACAAAAATGTTTGAGTCAATTGAGTCTTCTTAGATTTGACCAGATTTGACTTACATCTTCACATGAATTATGATATGATCTTCTGATCAGAGCCTCGACGAGGAGGTGTAATACACTTTCTTCCGTCTCTCTCACTCTCTCTTACCCGAACTATGTTCACATTTCTGGAAACAAAAAATACCACTTCAATAAAATATATTATCTTGGAAATTGAATATTTAATGCTTGATAAAATAAAATATACTAAATTATGGTGACCATTAAAGTGACGGCTAGTTAGGGATAGTCACATTGATAAATTAGAGAAAATGAAACCACGTGGCTCTCATAACTTTGTTTGGTTTAACATATATATATATATTTAAAATTTTACAATTTTCACATCTATAATATACAGACATCACATCAAGTGAAAATCACTTTTTTGACGATTTTAACTCTATTACAATTCAATTGTTTCAACCATATTTTACATTTCGTTTTTTAATATGTAATAAATATTACAAAATCTTTATCATGTATGGACTTAGTATCATTAATTATCAATTAATTAACATCCGCATTAATCTAAATTCAATGAATCTTAATTTGATGAATCTTTATCTACATGAATCTACAGTTAATATGGATGAATTTATTTTTATTAATGCATTAAAGAATTATAATGAGTGTTTAAATTCATCTATTAGCAATTAATTTTTATGTCCGAGATGTAGTATAAAAATGTTGCTCTTTTGTAATATTTCATCATCATAAAAAAATTGAATAATAGAAATTGAGTTTCAAGAGTACAATTTTCTTCTCTTAAATTTTTATCGTAAATTTTATTTTATTTTTGGTTCTTTCGAAACTCATCAAATCCTCTCAATAAATTGGTTTCAAATATTACTTTTATATGAATAATCATTACGAGTGTTTACCTCGATTTCTATTATTCTTTCCCCCACAATGATTTGTTGTTGCACTTCTAGAGATGCAAACTTTATTAAAAATCCAATATACTTTACGTCTTTATCTCATTGGTTATTAAAAGAAGAATAATGTTATTTAACACCGTGGTGTTAAAACATCAGTTTAAATTGTCAAATTTGATAGGTACATTTACATAGATTTTTTTAATTTTGCGTTTATATGAACTTATCATTTAATGATTTCTAATGGTCATTTCAATTGGTATTAAACACCATTAATATTAAATAATATTATTTTTAAGAGAAATTAAAAAGTAGTGATGAAATCTTTCACTTTATGACATCATATGCGGTGCATCAATAAAATTAATCCTTGAAATTTTCCTCTTCTATTTTACACATGGCTCCACATACGCGACACGATCTTCGATTATTGAAACTTATGGTCCCCATGTGACAGACCTAGCTGGTGCCATGAGATTCACGAGGGATTGGACATTTGTATAGAGTTTTCAGGGAGTGTTTGAACCATGTCATTTTGAAATAATTTATTTTGAAATATTAAATTGATAGAGAATATATTGTTGAAAAAGAAGAAAAAATTATTGATATAATGAAAAATATTATTTTGTTGAAGAATGCGTGGTTGAAAATGAGTAGAACAATGAAAATGAAAATGAAAATTTTAATGGTACCAAACATGGCCTAAGTCTCACTTCGGCATTAAAATCATATTTTTAATAAATTTTAATAAAAATTGATGATTATGATTAAAAAGTTGTGCGATTGAAATTAATTATTAACTTTAATTAAGATTAAAATTTTAATTTTAATTTTTACCAAACTAGCATAAAAATGACAATTAAATTAATTGACACTTCTACCCTTTTTCTAAACCACTGTTGGATTCCATTTAATTTAATTTAATTTATTTCGTATATTCGTTTTCAATCACACATTCAAACAATCAAATATCATATATGTAAATTCAATTTTTTTCTATTTTTTAATCACGCATTATCCCAAAACAGTCTTGATACATGTATATCAAGTTCGACATTGTTTTGATTTGGTAGTTTTTTATACATTACTTTTAACAACATTTTAAACATATAATGGCTCAAATTTTTGACACATAATGAAGTGCCAAACTTGTTTTAATTTCTCCAAAAAATGATATTCAAAACACAATTTGTTATTATTTTTTAATTTTTTTGAAATCAAGTACAATGCGCATGAGTACTTCAAATTGAGTTTTTGTTTGATTCTCATTTTTTTTTCTAAAATACATTTTTTTTTCTTTTCAATCACACATTCTTCAATAAAATAATATTACATGCAAATTCAAAATTTTTTTAACTATACATTCTCCATTATTTTGCTATTTGAAACTTCATTTTATACAAAATAACTCAAAAGGGCCTTTAATCTAATAAGAATTCGAAAAAGACGTAATTGAAACCAATAAAAAATATATGTTCATGTTACAGTGTCATAAGATTGATATAATATAACATAACATTCTATTATTGAATTGTGTAAAACATAGTCACCTTTTACATCAATTTGCCTACCGTCACCTATACTTCTATCATTGCATCTGTCAAAATGACAATCCAAAAACGCATCTCTAAATCTATTACTAGTCACGATTGGATGTTGGAGTCTTGTTTCGATAACAAGCTTAAAGTTGTTAGCATCTTTACTCGAACAGTGTTAATGTGCACACCAAAATCATCGTTTAAAGGGAAGTCTAACGAGAGTCATTGCAAAGATGAAAACGGTTGGAAAACAATACTTAAAAGTCATCTCAAAAGTCATGTGTTGGCCTCTTCCTATATATACATATTCCCAAAGCCCTATCACCGGACAATTATTTCTGCACAACATTTTTATCATTATCTCACACACAGAAAATGGTTCGTCCTCACGTCCTCCTCGTAACTTTTCCTGCACAAGGGCATATCAATCCATTACTTACATTTGCGAAGACCCTTATCAGAAATGGGATTGAAGTCACCTTTTCAACGGGTTCATATGCCCAGCAAATGATAGCCAAAGCTGCCAGCGATATCATCAACTGCATTACTTTTGCGGCATTCTCTGATGATGGGTGCAAACAAAGTGAAGATTTCAATCAATACATGACAGAGATTAGAAATCGCAGTTCCAACACCATAAGGGAAACAATTCTCGCTAGTGCCGAGCAAGGCCGTCCAGTTACGTGCCTAGTTTACAGTCTCCTGCTTCCATGGGCTGCAGCGGTTGCGCGTGAAATGCATATCGCTAGTGCTCTTCTGTGGACTCAGCCAACCACTGTGTTGGATATATATTACTATTATTTCAATGGCTATGGTGAAGAAATCAGTAATGCGTCGGACGATCCCTCCTGGAAAATCCAGCTGCCTAGACTTCCATTGCTAGCTAAACGTGATCTTCCTTCCTTTGTGCTTCCTCCGAGTAGCGATCACAAAGTCTTCGCGCTTTCAACATGTAAAGAGCAACTACAAACATTAGATGCAGAAACAAAGCCAAAAGTGCTTGTGAATACATTTGATGCTCTAGAGCCTGATACACTTAAGGCGATTGAAGATTACGAGTTAATTGGGATTGGACCCTTAATTCCTTCTGCTTTCTTGGATGGTAAAGATCCATCTGACAAGTCCGTTGGTGGTGATCTTTTTCATAAATCAGAGGATTATGTGCAATGGTTGAACACCAAGCCCTATTCTTCTGTGGTTTACGTGTCATTTGGGAGTGTTCTGAGGCTCCCGAAAGTTCAAATGGAGGAGATTGCTAAAGGATTGCTCGAGTGTGGCCGACCCTTTTTGTGGGTCATAAAAGTAAAAGAAAACCCAGAAGAAGAAAAAGACGACGATAAACTAAGTTGTCTGGAAGAATTGGAAAAACTGGGAAAAATAGTACCATGGTGTTCCCAACTTGAGGTCCTAACACACCCTTCGTTGGGTTGTTTCGTAACTCATTGTGGATGGAATTCGACGTTGGAATGTGTATCATGTGGTGTTCCCGTGGTGGCGTTTCCACAGTGGGCTGATCAAGGGACTAATGCAAAGCTGATACAAGATGTGTGGAGGACAGGACTAAGGGTGAACCCTAGAGAAGATGGCACTGTTGAGAGCGACGAGATCAAGAAGTGCATTGAAACAATAATGGACGACGGAGAAAAATGTCGAGAATTCAGAGAGAATGCTAGGAAATGGAAGAACTCTGCAAGAGAAGCTGTGCAGGAGGATGGATCCTCCACTAAGAACTTGAAGGCTTTCGTTCAGGAACTTGGAGATTTTGATGCAGGGGAATGGAATGGTCCATGGATTGCTAGGACTGAATCACATGCTATTGGCTGCTTACAGGAGTTGTCCCTGTAATGCTGAAGATTCAAGTCTTATTTTTAATTTATTGCTTATTCGTTCTATTAAATAATGGATCATGTTATGTGCACATAGTATCATCCATAGGGGTTTACGTAATGGTCACGTGGTCGGCCCTATTGGAGGGGTGTCTGGCCCACTAGACACCCCTCTAATAGGGGCCGATCACGTGTCCATTATGTCAAACTTTATGGATAATCCTTAAATAATTAAGTAGGGTCTTTTACAATAAGGGTTTATATTCCACCTTGGATTGTTTAAGCAGCAGTTCTTTTTTGTGTCATTTAACTGTGTTGTCTTTTTTTTTTTTGTATAATTTCCTTGCTATTGTGTGATAAAAAAAAAAAGTATTGTAATATATGATCA
>CAIGRL010157288.1:0-11731 GCA_903798325.1 Fraxinus xanthoxyloides
CCTATAATTTTTTAAATTTGTGACTTCGAAATCATTAGTAACTAATTAATTTGATAATATGTAACCAATAAATAAATTGTGACCTATAATTATGAATATGTGACCGTTAATTGTATAATTGTAACATAATTAATAAATATTTTTAATTAATTACCTAATACTTGAGTTTTGAATTGTTAAACTATCTACCTGACTTTTGAATTGGTGTAAATCATACACCTGAAATATGAATTTTTCCCTTTTTGCTAGCATGGAGCTAGCAGACGCTCGAGCAAGTTTGGTAGAGAACAATCCTAGACTTGGTCGCTAGTCTGGCGTTACCATGTCGCCCGCCTGTCGTTTGAGCGATGACCCATTTTGGTTTTTGACGCAGTTTTGAACTCATATTATTCTACAACTAGTTCTCTAGGGTTTGTATTTATATGACATGACTTTTATAGAAATTAACATAAGAGAGAAGATTCATACAACATCTTGAGAGTTTTAAATTTCAATTAAGTGTATTGAGATCTTGTAGACACAATTGCTATTGATTATAGTGGATTTCTCCTCCTCTGCACGTGGTTTAATCATGTATTGGTTTCCTACGTAAATCTTGGTGTTTATCCTTTTCTTGTTTATTTTATTATTGGCATTATCTTACTATCCAAATTCATAACAATTGGTATCGAAGTAATTCTGGTATCTTGTTTGTTTCATCACATGAAGTCTTTAATGGCAGACAAAATGTAGAATGCCTCCAATGGCTAGTCTCAATCTGTTGGGTTTTGTGACCCAAATTCGATCCAAATTTGATTTAGGGCTTCACATTTTAGCGTATTGGGTTTGAAGATGTCAAAATAGGGTCCAAGAATGAAAAATAACAAATTGACGACGCAGACGATCGCTCAACTCCCTTTCGAGCGAAATGAGCAAAATTGAAACATCGAATCCGTCGCTAGCCTATCGCTGAGCCATTGCTCCAACGACAGTCTCTCGCTCAATTATCGCTCGAGTTTCACTTGAGCGACGGGCCGTGAATCTTTTTCCTTATTTTTCGATTTTACACGATTTTTTTGACTTAGTTACCATGTTTTAGGGTTTTAGACGGTTCCCCTATAAATAGTGGACTCTTCATTCAGTGTTGTAAGTAGAATATTGTATAAATTATATTCTCTCTCCATTGATTGTTAATAAAGTATGTTGTTTCTCTGCCAATTTATCTTCTTGCTTTTTTTCTTTTTAATCTTTTTTTTAGTGCGATCTATACTTCATATCGCGTCATATCACTTCCTCAAATTCCTAATACAATCCATTTATGAAAACTATATATCTTACAACAACAATTCCTTGGAGTAAAAGTTAAATTTTTTTTTTTTTAATTCTCAAACAAATAATAAATAGTATTTTATATTATAAATCCACACGATATAGGATATTCATGAGGGTAGGTGGTAGGGGTATTTAGAAAAGAAAAAAGAAAAAAAGAATATATTGTCCTGTTTAGTTCATTTTAATCTGCATATATACTATGTATTTATTTATGTGTTCGATAAGAATTGGATAGAATTAAAATGATTAGTGAAGAAAAATATGTGAGATGCTTGTCAACTATCCTTTCAAGTTCAATTCTGTCGAACTATCATTTATAGTTTATTTAGAAAAATAGTATGTGCTGTGGAAACAAATATTAATTAAAGGCAACTAATAAATAAAAGAAATACATAAATACACAGAAAATAAAAGAATCAGTACATTCATTTATTTAGAAAGAAAGAAATTAAGCATGCGTGATACCATACTAAAAACCTAATGCATTAATTTGTATCAACTGACAATAACATAGAAAGAGAGAGATGAAAAAAAAAATTAAAAAGCAAATTAAACTAATAATTCGGCTCCTCTACCTATTTTTTTGTATCATACTCTTAAGATGTTACTTGAGTAAGAAATTTGACAAAATAATCGATTATTAAATTGTGCGATGAGTTCCTAACAAGTGTACGAGAACATTTTGCAGTTCAAATCGAATCATCTAGTATATATTTAACAAGAATGCACCAACTATTTTGCCTTACGTCATACGACTTTGACGTAATGTGAATTACATGAGGTCAATGTCAGCAAGTGTATCGAAGAAAAAATAGAGTCAAATAATTTAAATAGATAGATAAGAAAATTGGCTAAAATTTTAGTTTCCTAAATTGTAACAACCAAATGGTATTTCAAGAATGTAAGCAAAATGTTAGCCTATAATAACACAGAGTACAACTTTGAAAGAAATCTATCTATGTTACTTGGTCACATTGGATATTGTATGTGTCATTATTATCCATATATTGTCGAATATAAAGATGGTTCATTTGAATTTTCTATTTAATTGCTTCTAGTAAATACACTTATATCAACAGGCTTTTCAATCACTTTAGCGTATTTTTCTAATCACTAAAAGGTATCATCAAATATCAACGAACAAAGGGAAAAGTCCGTAGAAGAGAATCTCATGTGTAACTTTATCGATGGATTTTTGCACCTGTATGCGCTTATCAATGGGATATTGAAAACTCATCTGGGATGATCATCGGTAATTTCTGACAGTGATAATCAAGATATATGAGTCGATAAATTTTTTTTTGTTGTTAACGAGATTTTAAGTAATGAAAGTTCATAGCCAAAAAGTCCATATTCTATTTATGATTGTTTGTTCTCGAGTAGTTTGTCAAATTAGCGTGAGACTCCCCAAGTTAAACATTTCGAGTATCCGAATTTGTCCTAAGTTAAATTATTTAGGATTTTTTGTTTGCCCTACTTTATGTCACATGTTTGCAAGACCCAAAACAAACAAAATAATATTTTGACTAAATCTCAATTATTAAAGATTCTTGAAACCCTGAAAGAATTTTGAATTTTTCGTGTGATTTATGAGCTACCCATGTTCTTGAATTTTGAAATTGTGTTATATCTCGAAATAGCTTGATGAAATTTTGATGCAATTTGGCTTTGATTTTGGCCTTTTCTAGGCTGGAACCTGCAGAATTTGAGAATTGCCCTATTGATCTCAAAGGCTTTTTCTTTCCCTTCTGTTTTATTTATTAGTTTCCAATAATCTCCAGTTTTTGAGATAAAGAATAGGAAAAGGCATACAATTTGGACTTTGGAGGATAATTTGGGAAAAAGGAAAAAATAATAGCTTTACATTCGTTAACTTTTGAATCTGAGTGCTGTTTCAGGTGTAATCTCGAGACAAGTATTGCCAGCATGCGACAACCATTGTTTCTATCGTCCTGCAATGCGAGCAAGGTCGAGACAGCCTATGAAAAGGTACAAGAAGTTGACTGTTGACATATTTCCTCCGTCCCAGGTTAGTTCATGAATCATATGTTAGTTTTGTGAATAACTACATTGTAACCTCTCTAAATTTATTGACGTCAAGGCTTGGGATTATACAGTGACGTTCAAGATGTATAATATCTGCATTATGATTTTACTGGAGTTCAAGTTATATATTGGATCTTTAAAGGGATGTGGTGACTTCTTTTCTGTGAATATGACAAGGAATTGGAGAATATCTTTCTTTTGGTCATTTCGTTGGAAAAGCTATTATTATTGAACTGTATTTATATTTTGGCATTAACAAGTTTAGAATTCCATTCATGTCACCTTGGGAAGACATTGTGGTTGCTTCTTTAGCTCCTACCTATTACCCCTTTCATTGACGTTTATTGTGTGGAAAAGCATCATATTATTGCTTCATCGAGAAGTATTATGTGAATGAGCTATGATTTTCCGTGGGTCATGATGTTACAAGTATCACGTTTTTCATTGTCGCTGATGTCACATATATTTCTTTTTACTTCGTAGGATGGAGAACCAAATGATCGGATGGTTGGGAAACTGTGTGAATATGCTAATAGAAATCCTCTGCGCATTCCGAAGGTACTATTTATTTTATGCAGCAGAGTAAAATAATTTGCTTGTTCTGGACATTCAATATGGTGAATCTATACAGCAATATCCACATATTAGAAGCTGCATTCATCATGATATAACTCTTGATAGTATGGATTGGCTAGATGAGATGGATAAAATTTCACTATATATGCTCATACCTCCAGTTTTAACTATAGGGATTCTTTTCTCTATACATCATTCATGGTCTATCCTGATCTCTATGACATGTGCCTATTAATGATTCAATTAGATAAACTTATGATTAACGAGTTGGAGATTTGTAAGTAGTTACTTGCATTTTGTACCAAGAGATTTCTGGATTCAAAGTAATACAAACTCTAGTTTAGTACCTACAACAGAGCTTCACATTAAGAGTTTAAGAAACTTCTCGATCCCACCCCCAAACAAAAAAAGGGTTCCACAAGATAAACATTCTATCCATCTTTGATCAAATTGTGTACATCTCACCACGCAGATTAACACCATAATTTCCAGAAAGTTATCCTTGTTTGGCTTCTTATATATATAGAATTGGCATTGGCTGATTGTTGTTTTCTTACATCTTTTCTGCTATGTCAATTAAATTTGTAGGAAGCATGCTTGACTATTTGACAGGCGGCCTTTTCATTCTCTAGCTTCCTTCCTAATATTACCATTCACGAAGCAAGAAATCCCTTGAGATTGCCCAGTGAAAATGTGCAGTATATTATTGCTTTCAGATGGCCAATTTTGTATATACTGTGAATCTCTTGTTGCTATAATTATTACCGTGCTTATTTTTCCTTCGTTGTAATTGTTTTTTTCTCCTTTTTAAGAGCAAATTGCAGTATAGTTAATTCTCTGGGCAAATGCTAGTTTTACATTTGTTATATTTCTCAATTTTGCAAGCAGATTCGGCTTCTGAGAATCGTAAAATGAAGCCTTACAAAATTTGTCATAGAAATTGTAAGGGTCAATAAAACGGAAGCATGAACAGAGAAGAGATCGCGCAACAAGAACCGACTATTTTCTTGGTTTAGGGCTCAAAACAAACATTGTACCATTTTGTACAGTGAAACCAGCCACAAGATACACCAAGAACAACCCCTAATCTACTTCCACTCTAACTACTCAATAGACCGAAAGAAAACATAGTCACAATCAAAAAGTCAAAACCAACTCTCTCTCTCGAAAACCACACAGGTTACAATCACTAAGATTGGAGATTAAACCAAAAGTTTTAATCTCAAGGAATCATAGAGAAAAGAACGAGCAGAAAAGAGAAAATGGTTTCATGAAGAAGAAGCACACCCAAAAGCTTCCAAGGCACGAGAGAAACGAATGAAATTAGTCTACCAAAAATGACTCCTCAGTTGGTATATAATCTAAGGCTCATCAATCAATAGATCACCCATGGATCCAACGGCAAGAGCAACACAAGTGGCAAGACATAGTGGGCTGGGTACTTGGGCCGGTTTCACAGTGTTCTCGGGCAATGGCAATCTCATTCCAGCTATGGGCCAAGCCCAATTCATCATTGCCCAATATAGTTGAATGTAAATGACAAAAGTCGGCATCAATATTCAACAGAAATAAACAGTACTATGATCAGGATTGAATGTGTGTGTGAATTTCCCCTTGGGCAAAATTCATATAGCTCCTCAGGGCAGATTCCAGATTTTCTTGCTGAATTTTAGCAACAGACCGAAGGTTTTCATCAGAGCTTAGCCCCACCGATGAAGAAAAGCAGTTCTAGTCATTAGTCTCTCAATGTTTTTACCTTTATTATGATGGAAATGTGCATGTATTTGTCTCCCCCGTCTCCCCCTTTCTATTTCCCAGTGAAGTGTACTAAAAATGTGTTTTTTTTTTTTTAAATGAAAATCGCATTGAAAATCTCGTCTTCTCGTTCATTTTGATTAGGATTGGATAAAACTCCCGAATCGAACTAGATCGAACCGAATCGAGCGGTTCTTCATAAGTTAAATACCCAAACGAGTATCCGAATCGAGAACCGATGAGTTTGGGCCGGTTCTCGGTTCTAGCCCAAGAACTGAATAAGAATCGAATCTAAATAATTTTTTGTATTGAATTAATTAAATTATTTTTATTTTTTCTAAACAAATTAACAAATTAATTAAACAAATTAGTCAAGTTTGATGTTTTAATATTAATATTTACTTTTTGATATTTGTATACATTAAATTAATCTTATTGGACAGCTTGTTATTTATATGTTTTTAAATTGGATTACATTAATTTGTAAAAGTTACGAATGAATATGTCATTAATTATATTTATGTAGTGTTATTGCAAATGTTAAAAAAATTAATTATGGTACAGAACCGAACTGAATCGAACCCGAACGGTTCCATAATTATATTTGGATCCGACGGTTTCATTTATTAAATACCCGAAAGTTTTGGATCAACCCATGTCCAGCCCTAATTTTGACTTGAGAGGGGCGAGAGAAAGAGACGAATGTAAATTTATGTAACTCCTTGGTCATGCAAGTCTCGATCTCTAACTTTTTATTTTCATGCATGTTTGAATATGTTAATTTTTCTCCTTTTCTTTTAAATAAAATGTTTTTAATTTTCTAATTGTCAAATAGGTTACTTAATTTTGACTTTGATCAATAAAAAAAAAACTTATTTAATTATAAGTAAACTTCTTAATAAGCTCAGATGGACATGCTTATTTTTGAGGTTTGGATTAAGGGTGCACATATTAATGGGAAAAACAGAGATACTCAAAACTGCGATGGCATGTTTGTAAGGTGATTTAGACAACATTGAACAAAAAGTTAAAATCTCGTCTATTGCATGTTTAGTCTAATTTTGTACAAACATCACCAAGAGTATATGGAAGCACATTTTTATTTTATATCACTTATTTAAAATCAATGCTGTAGAAGAATCCCTTCCATTCAACACGAGATGAGGAAAAAAAATACTCTTAGCTAACTCGAAGATGCAACAATCCCATATTTTTTTTATTGAGAATCTCCTTTCGGAACAATTAATACACGTGATCTGCATCAGATGCAGATCAATGATGGAACCGAATAGTTATCATGTGCAGCAACTGTTATGAATTTTGCATGATTTCGATGCCTAAACTTTGGTAGACACCAATAAACAAACATTTCTTGCTAATAAACATAAACAAACAACTGAGAACTCTGTAGACAGACGGGATGAACTACAAGAAGAAGGGAGAAGGGGGGGGGGATCATATCTACAACAACTGCATTCTTGTTTAAGAAAGCGAATCCCAGTCGAACAAAAGAATCGATCATGGGGAAATCTCCAAGTTTATGAGGAAGAATAAAAGCAACCCCTCAATATTTCATTATATGTTTAAAGGCCTACCTCATGACCTTGATACAATTTTTACTCTGATAGGACACTCTTTTTTGCCCTCCTCCTAATTCGTCTAGACAGCTAGAGTTGGGAATAAGAGAACCCTGGTGAATTCCACAATATCTAGTTTTGCGTGATTTCTTTAAGCATTTCAACCACCCTTTTCATCATGGGCCGTTTGGCTGGTGTGCTTTCAGTGCAAAGTAGGGCCACCTTTAGAGCCGCAAGCATTTCTTTTCTCCAAGCAAAAGAGACGGTGCTTAGCCTTGCATCAAGAATCTGCTCAGGGGTTTCCCCTCTTGCAGGTGCAGTATGAACCCACCTCACCAAATCTATGCCTTCACCGAATTCCTCATCGACTGGTAGTCTAGTTGTAAGGATCTCGAGTAACAGAACTCCATAGCTATAAACATTTCCCGGTGCTGTAACTTGCATTGTATATGCATACTCTGTTGAACAATTTATACACAAAAAGCATTAGACAGATTATAATGGAAGGAAGGAATTCATTACTAAGCATTCCAACTAAAGGGGTACCTGGAGGAATATATCCAAATGAACCGGCAACAGCACTAATACTTGCCGTCCCTCTGGATGGGTCGAGGAGATTCGATATTTCAACTTCACCGACCAAAGGCTTACGATTGGAATCTAGAAATACATTACTGGATGAGATATCGAGGTGGATAATGGCCACATGGTGGAGGAATGCTAACCCTTCTGCCACGCTGATGGCAATGGCAAGTCTTAATGGCCAGTCGGGTTCGTAATCCAGTTTCTTCGTAGAATCGAAAAGAAACTGAGCTAATGTCCCATTTGGAAAGTATTGGTGCAACAAAAGAACGATGTCTTCATAGATCACAAACCCCATAGGTCTCATCAGATTGTCATGACAGAGTTTACTCAGTTTTTCGAGTTCTCTGATCATCTTGTTCTGATGATGGATTATAGTTTTATCCATCAATTTCAGTTTTTTGACGGACAAAATCATCCCTGAAGGCATGTCCGCTCTGTAGGCATTGCTAAACGTTCCGCTACTGAGCTTGTTCGACTCTTTCATGGTTGCTTTGACAACTGCTTCGAACTCTATAGCCTGCCTGAGGTTTTCGATAAAAACATTCCCTGCTAATATTTCTGGCTTATTACTAGTTTCATCAGCAGAAATTCCCACATCTTGGGCCTCTCCTTCTTGTTTCTCCCTTGTCATAAACAACAAAACGACTATCATCACAGATAGAAAAACGGTCAAACCAGAACCGATAACAGCTAATATGATCCTGTACGAGACCTTGCGATGGTAATCGTTATTATGACCATAAGCATCCAAACTTCCGCATGAAATACTTAATGGTTCACCACATAGCCCTTTGTTTCCAAGAAAGCTCGAACTTGGGCTCTTTTGAAACTGCACAAAGGAAGGTATTGGACCAGTGAAATGATTATTCGAAAAATTAATTTCTATCAAACTAAGCATGCCCTTCAGAGTAGCCGGAATATTTCCACTGAACTGATTATTGGAGAGGTCCAAAGAAACCAACTTGTCGAGTCTTCCGAGCTCTTGGGGCAATTGACCATGGAGATGATTCGAGCTTAAATTAAGTGCAATCTGCAAGTTCTTTAAATGGCCAATCTCGGGAGGAATACTTCCTGTCAGATGGTTACTTCCCACTTGTAATTCGAGCAGTTTTGTGCAGTTCCCAATCTCATGAGGTATCTCCCCTCTTATCGAATTCTGACCTAGCAGCAGGTATTGCAGTTTAGATGTGTTGCAAATGCTCTCCGGTATGGAGCCATTGAATCTGTTATTGCTTAAATCGAGCTTGTTAAGATTCTTGCCCATGAGAATTGAAGCAAGAATCTCTCCAAACAGACTATTCCCAGAAACAATCAACTCCTGCAGATTGCTGAGTTCACCAAACTCAGTCGGGATGGTTCCGTTGAAGCCATTTGAGGCTAAATTAAGGAGAGTGAGATTAGAGCATTTCGCAAACTCGGAGACAATCTCCCCTGAGAGATCATTGTTATCCGCTTCAAAGTAAGTAAGGCTACTGATATTCCCAATCTCTTTAGGAATGTTCCCAATGAACTTGTTGTTCCCAATCCTAATACTCGAAAGGCCTTTACAATTCCCAATCGATTCAGGAATACTGCCGGCCAATAAATTCTGCGTCAAAACCAAAACTTCAAGCTTCTCCATAGCAAAAATGCTCTCAGGAATCGGCCCCTCTAGCCTATTTGAATGAAGGTTCAACAACTCAAGTTCGGAAAATGCACCCAACTTATCCGGGATCATACCACTCAAATCGTTTTCGTACGCCGTAAAAACTCTCAGATTAGTCAAATTCCCCACCCACAATGGGATAGAACCGTTCAATCTATTAGTAAATATTTGAAAATCTTGCAAATTCTCTAGACTCTCAAGTTCATCAGGAATCGCTCCAGTTAGCCAATTATTCGAAAGATTCAATGCTCTAAGATTTCTGAGTCTATTGAATTCCACAGGTATTGAGCCATCAAACTTATTAAATGATAAATCAATAAATTCAAGCTGAGATAAATTCCCAAAAACAGGTGGGATTGTTCCATGGAAATTATTGTTTGAAAGATCAAGCCATTTTAGTCCTTTGAGCTCAGAAATTAGAGTAAAATTACCTTGAAGTCCATGCCCAGAAAGATCAAGCTTCTCCACCGTTGAATTGTTAAAGCTGCAAACAATTCCAGGCCAAGAACAGTAACCTGAGTTATTAATTGCCCACCCAGATAATCTGAACTCTTTCCCAATGGCTAATAATGTAATTTCATCATCAGACACCAGAGAAATCACAAGTTGAGACCTCAAGAACAACCCAAAAAGCAAAATGTTCAACAAACTCGAAATCGACATTCTTGGGTTGCGTTCAATGTGTTAAAAAAGGCCCTTTTTAATCCTCTCAAGAAACCCAGAAGAAGAATCAAAAGACTAAATGCTTCTTGAATTTTGCTTAAAAAACCAACATTAAGTTTTCATTTTTCTTGAACTGGGCTTGTTTCAGAGTTCCTGAAATTCATGAAAATAAAATATAGTTGAAGAACAAAGCTCAGAGACAATAAAATCAGAATAGAAATGGAAATATTGGCACAAAAAGAAGTGGATTTGAGGAAGATGAGTGTATGCAAAATAGAACAAGGTTACAAGAAAATGGATAATAAGAAATGGAGCTTACGAGACAACAATGTTACTATAAGTAACCGCTTTCACGGGTCAGGTGTTTTGTGCACTGTCGGAGGGAGAGAGAGTTGTGAATGTAAATTGAAAACAACTCTGTAAAATGTACAAATACTATAATTGAATTGCAAATACAAATTTGTAAAATGAAAATTCAACTTTAGCTACACGAGAAATGAGCAGTTATGAGTCAATGTAACTGTTGGGGTCTGAGCCTGCAACTGGTAGTCCACTGTAGTTTTATTCTTTATATATGTGTGACAAATCATCATTATGCACATATTGGTCTACTATTTTTCATGATTTTACTATTCGGTGGATTGGATAGATAGATGTGTAAATTGGCTCGACATTAAATCGTCTATTAGATCGTGTCAGGCTTTGTCAATTTTTTTTCTAAAATATATCTGTTTTAAGGATTATGCTAGAGAAATATAAAAGGTACACAATGGTGTCCATGATGAACACCTAGAGGGGGCGTCGGTGAGCCAGGCTCCACCTCTAATAGGGAGGTGCCGGATGTCCATTATGGACACCCTTGCATAAAGAGTTATGTTTCTCTAGCATAATCCCTATTTTAAATTACTACGATTAAGTCTAAATAACAAGTCAATAAATTTGTGTGAACCCATGACGCATCCCATTTTGTGGCATGCATGGGTCATGTTTGGACCGGCCTTAGTCTAAAATGTCTCACATGCTTTAACACTTGTATCGTATATTATTACGCATCCATTTTTTTGCTCATTTTAAATTTTAATTGGAATATACAAACAAATATTATAATGTAATGAATTATTATGCATCGATAAAGTATGTATTAATCGCAATATTGTTTTTTCAGTTTGGTCTTACAAGTGCTTCAATATAATAATGTGAAAATTCCAACCCTATAATCCAACTTCCCTATAAAATAACATTAGTGTTATTTCATAGAGAAATGTTAGTTTTCTACCTAAAATCCTACTTTTGAAATGTTTAATTGACAATTCTTTTCATGAAAAATATTTTTCGACTTTTGGTCATGTGACCATATTTTCTTCAAAAATAAGGAAAATATTTTTGTTAGAGAGAGGTGGTTTACTATCTCTTTCTCACTCTCATCTATCTCTTCCCCCTCGTCTATCCAATAATTAAAAAATTGACAAGTATAATATTTTTTAAATTGAAAATTAAATCAATCAAACACATTTAATTAATAATTTCCATACAAATACATTATATGTAATTGAATTAACGAATTTTTTTTTTC
>CAIGRL010157314.1:0-16538 GCA_903798325.1 Fraxinus xanthoxyloides
AGTTCCAACTACATTAATTAAGTTTTGTTAATTTGTGTGAAAATAGAAATAAGTCAATTTTTATGGGATGAAGGAAGTAATATAAATATTGAGCACTTTAGAGCCAGGTTAAATTACTATAGGGATCCCCAACCTTTCCTAAGTGTGATATTCACACGTCCAACCTTTCTTTTGTGCTATACCCATCCCCAACTTTTTTACAGTGTGCATATTGTTTCACAACTTGACGAAAAGGGTCAGTAAAAGGTCACACAATGAGCACGTGACAGTGACTTATGACTATAATTTTTAAAAATAATCTTCTCCATTTCAATTTTAACTTAATTTGTGTCACGATAAACTAATATTCAAAGTGAAGGAAGATTATTTTTGGACAATCATCCTCGCCAAATTATATATCACGTCATTATCATGTGACCATTTATCAATTCAAGAATTCCATCATTTGAAAATGGATTTTTGAGCCACGATACAGATGTGGACTTGAATTACAAACTAACAACTCAAGAATTCCATCATCTTTTTGGAATTACGATGAATCCCGTGTTCAGTGATGTATCAAAAAAGCTGAGTGCTATAAAATTGGAGATAAGTATAGAAAGAGAAGTATCAAGTGCAAGTCTAAATTTAGACAAAGGGAGAAGAATGTTACGGATTATTTGCAACTTTCTATTAACTGGGAGGTGATTGGTTCCTTGAACAATGATTTAGGAGGTACTATAAGTTTCCTCGAAAAATTAATAATTTTTTCTGTCATTTTTTAACTTTTCGTTATGAACAATAGGTGTTAGTTGAGTATAGGTCATGAATTGCGAATCAATGGTGTACTTTTCCTAATTTTAAATCCACACGTGCAATGTTACTATGACTAGAGGTGTAAAATAGATTGATTTAGTGTGTAGAACATACGTAATGGTCCACCAGTAGAAATCGAATTGCTTAAAATTTAACGTTTCTGATTTTATTCCTTCTATTTTTTCTTTCATAAAAATCAAAATGAGTCCGAACTGACCAATTGAGCTTTAGCCCACTTTAGACTTCCAACTCCAACTTATTGAACAAAACTTCTTTAAAACACTTTCTCAGTCGAGCCTGTCGCACCGGATTTGTCTAGTACGGTTTATCTCTCATGTGTGATTTGTGGGCTACTGTACATGGAACGAGGTTTACCCAGTGCGCACTCACGAGTAGCGACTGCGAGTTCCTACGTCAACAACGAAAAAAAAAAATCTTTAAAACACACATATTCACACACTTCATACAGTAGCTATATTCACGTGCTCAGATTTGCTTTAAAATCACGAGGTTTGCGTCTTGAACTGATGGCAATATCGTGCTTATCTTTGATTAATATTTTGAGTCCCACACGGAAACTCAGTGATTAGTTAGTGTTTAATTGCTAATTACGCAATTGCAAACGCGATTAAGGGAAGCCATCTATTAAATTTTTTTGTCGCGATGTTAACCAATTTTAATATGGAACAATCCTAGGCTAAAGTTTAGGTTGTATCACCATAATGTAAGGTGGTTGTAAGATTCCGTGCAATTATGCAAACAAACGGAATCCAATTTCCTTGAAAGTTCATTAGCCGTTCATTTTTCCTACTTTTTAACCACACATTCTCTTAAAAATACTATTCAAAACTCATTTTTTCTCAAATAATGTTAATCAAACAGACTCTTAACAAGAGTTATTTTTTGAATTTTTATATCGATATTCAAATTTGAGTATAGTTCTTATAATCAAGATCCCAATTCAATTTATTCAAATGATTATAAATCGCCACAATTTTTTTGTTGTTATTCGATACGAACAATTCACGTTCGTATCAAATTCTCGTCTATATAAGTCTAATTTTGTTCGTATCAAATTCTCATCTCTACAAGTCTAATCAAATAGTAAATCACACTCATTGGAGCTAACTCTGGTTTTACTTCAATTAGTACAAATTTAGGAAAGTAGATCTAAAAAGAGTAGGAATAACGTGTAAAATGAACAAACATAATATGATCAGTGACAAAACATAAAAAAAAAACGAAAAATTTAAAGTCTATTTGAATAATGTTTCCATAGTGCGCACATATAAATTTCTAGCAATATCAGCCCGACAAAATGTCTAATTTTGAACTTTTACCGAATTCGAGTTTTATTAAAAGAATAAACTTGATTTGAATTACAAATTTCCTTAATCTTTTCAGACAATTCCATTCCAAACTTGCTGGCAACCTTGTACATTACGTACATATCTAGCCTCGAAAAAGTCGCGCATGTTAATATTTCGAAGCTGTGGGCCAAGAGCCCAAAACTTGCTTTATTTTAAATCCCAGCCCGCAAAAACTTTTTCACCGGAAAGCGCATTGGTCAAAAAATCACAAGCCTAGAAAAATGTGAAAAAAATACAAATAAACATCTTTTCTTTTTATGAGTTGCACATACTTTGTAATCCAATTTAGTTGATTTAAATCTTTTTTTTTGTGTATTTATGACAATCTAATTAACAAAATCGAACCCCTTTATATTTTATAGACAGGAAATTCAAATGAATCAATCTACATGTACAAGAAATTAGAACACAAATTTGAAATGGACAACACAGATTTAAAGATGGAAAAAACATACACGGACAAATGCACAGGACTGTACAAGTTCTGCGAATTATTCCATGTACTTAGGGAATTACTCAATTCAAATACTAGGAGAATTCACTAAAAGTTGAAGTAGCAACTTAGCACAACAACATAGTATAAACAAAGAGAGAAAGGAATTAAGAAAAAAAACTTGTATAGAAAAACATCAATGATACCAAAACTAAATATCATAAACACTTAATATGTGTCCAAATCCGACAAATGTAAATATTTTTTTTTTTAAATAATCGCATATTTCTTAATTTATAATCTGCGTGGAAGCCATACCTGACCACCACAAGCATGTTAGCCAATGATTGATTAAAATTAGGCCCCACGGACGAGAACAAAACGTCAATAATTGCCCAAGATATAAAATATTTCAACCATTTATCTCATAATGGAGATAAATGGATGAGATAAATGGTAAAGCTCCAACGTTCCTAACATTCTTTTTCGTTATAGACCTTTTGATTATGTGTTTTGGTTTTATCACCATAAATGATAAAATTTCAGTAAATGAATCTCATTCATACAATTCAGTCACTTAGGTTATGTTTAACATATCGGATTAAATTACAATGAATCGTAATAGGTGAATAATATTGGTTAATTTTTCATTTAAAAAATACTCATTTACTGTGAATTTAGACCGAACAAGAAAAATATAGTAAAGCATTATTCTGAATGAAAATTCAAATGATATTATCCACTTTAGTCCATCACAATACTCTTTACTTAGATGGTGTTTGGTAGAGATTAAAATTAGATTTTTAGTAGATTGTAATAGAAATTTTTGAAATGTGCTGTTGAAAAGTTATAAGACTCATTAAAGATATGATTAATATTGATTGTTTGACTTTGACTCAAATTAAAATCTGATTTTAATCTGTACCAAACAGAACTTTAGTAACACTCATTATAACATTATATTGATTTTTTTATATGGTCCGATACAACTCGTTAAACATAACCTAAATGTGCAAGGACATGACTCTAGCTTTTTAAAAATTCGAGTTCCACAAATCTGCTACTCAAGGATTTTGACTTAGTCATTGCCGACGATAATATTGCAGAAAAATAAACGTATATGCATCATTCAGATAGTTAAATTGTAAATAATTAATTTTAATTATATATTTTATACCAATACATATTATAATAGACTACTATAGCATTGACAAAAGAAATTAAGCTCGTCTAGAAGCCCCACAAATTGTTCTTTGTTTCGTTTGTTTGTTTCTATAATCTTCAACCAAATATTCCCTCCATTTCTCTCTCTCTCTAGGATCTGTCACCAAAAACCGATCAATTTTATTTTTCTGGACCACTACGTCTTCCTTTCATATTAATACTCTTTTGCTCCTTTTGTCAATTCACTTTTCTTTTGTGAATCGAATTGGAAATCATGGGATTGCTCATTCTTGATGTAACTCACGAGATTTCAATGGTTTAACCTCTCAGTCATTCGTTTCTTGCAAGTACGTTCTCTCTTCACCACCCTAATAACTATGCATTAATTTCACTATATATAACATATATATATGTACACTTGCGAGTTTCTGTTTGTGTGTGTGTGTGTGTGTGTGTGAATTCATATACCGTTTGTCCTTTTTTGGGTTTTGTTCTGTAAAAGAATGGGCCAAATAGGTGAGATTTTGGGGTTTGGATTTCAGGCAAGAATTGAAATAGAGAGAGGAGCAAGGGCAGTAGTGGAGCTATTGAGAGAGAGAATGGACGGCGTTGATCGCGTGATCAGAAGAAAGACTCTAGTTGAACGGCTAGGATTGAAGAATATTGGGTGCTGTGGGAGCACATGGGCCCTCCGACCTACCACCGTTAGTGAACGAGACGACGATGAAGAAGAATATGACCCACCGGAACCACAAATTGAGGTAATAAATGTAAACCACGCGCCGCCTCAAATCGAGTCAACTCCAGACTGCATCAATCATTCTCCGGCTACATCGGGGATGAACTTGGCGGCGGCTTTGGCGGCGGAACGCCATCTCAGAGCAGCGCTAGATTCGGATAATGGAGGAATTGACCCAGGCCCAAGCCCAGCAAGGTCCAGTAACAATGAATGGTACGATGTAACTGCAGAAACCGCACCGAGGACCCCATTCAGAGTGTCGTTAATGAGACTACTGGAGGAAACGGACTGCTGGGATAGAGAGGTGAAGAAAGAGGAAACAGGAGCAGCAGCAGAAAGTGGGAGTGGTGATTCAGTGTGCTGCGTGTGCATGGGAAGGAAAAAAGGTGCAGCATTCATACCATGTGGGCACACTTTTTGCAGAGTGTGTTCAAGAGAGTTGTGGTTGAATCGAGGTACTTGTCCCCTTTGCAACCGTCTGATCCTCGAGATCCTAGATATTTACTGAGATCAAGATTGATTCTTGAGGTTTGTGATGGAATTGAATCAAACGATGGTGATGAATTTTTATTATAATGTAGAATTTACTCATACCAATTTTAATTCCTAATTGATTGATACTGTAATGGGAGAAATCGTATCTTGTGCAAAAGCGATACTTCTGGACCTCTGGTGCAAATGCTATATAGTTTTTTGTTTTCATTATTTTTGGATAAGAAATTTTTTTCCTCTTTTATTTACCTTAAAACAAATAAAGTCTAAGGGTGTGTTTGATTACGTTTGAAAAACGTCAGTTGTTCATCCAAATTCATATTTTGAAGTGTGTGATTTCTATTTTTTTCATGGAAAATATTTTCTAATTTTAAAAAAATTGTCTATTTTTTCTTATTTTTAAGGAAAATATTGAGTAAATTTTTGTTTTCCGCAAATAAGGATTTTTTTTTTTTTAGGATATATTTTTCACCTCAATCCAACGCACTATAAGAAAAATTAAAAAAGAAAAAAGGGCGAAAGAATTCATGCTAAAAGTCAAAATTCAACCACTCCTAACTTAATGATTAATCTCTAACGTCTGAGTTTTAAGTTTTTATGTTATCGAAAATTTGGTTGGAACGAGTTATGATGAAAAAATAATTCAACCTATAGTAATGGGGCATCTTGAATAAATTGAATGCATCAATTTCTTCAATTTTAATAGTACGACTTTTAGAGAAGTTGATAAGTTTTGTATTAGTGACACCATGTTTGATATTATTTTTTTTAAATACATTTTTTTTTTCTTTCTTATTTTCAACCACACATTTTTTAATAAAATAATATTACACGTAAATTCAAAATTTTTACTTATTTTTTAACTACATATTTTCCATCAAAACACTATTTAATATACATTCTTGGAAGAATAATGTGACTCAAACAGGGTGTCGAGTTCTAATGTCCTCACTCAGTTTGGATCCTAAAAAAGCTCTCGTTTCAAGTTTTGTTGATCATAAGTAAAGAAAAATAGGAAATAAGTTAATATTGTATGATTGATTGTTTTCGAGAAACTATCTTCGAAAAATAAAAAGAGCTAACGAAGGAAATGATACAGCTTCTTAACCTTTGAAGAGAAAAAAGATAGAGAATAAAACGTTCTTCCGATCATTTTTTGGTCCTCAACATTTGTTGATACGAAATCTAAAGTCATTCTTAGTGGGCCTATTGAAAATAGAAGTTTGTGCTTCATAAAGTCTTGCAAATCCTGCAATGTACTACATTTCATGGAGTCACATGCTGTTATCATTTTGAGGAAGATATTTCACTTGTACTCATATTCACAGACCCGGCCCAGTCACAAATTTATACTAATAGACAGTACAATGGGCAAGGCCAATTGGAGCCCATCTTTGAGTTGGGTTGGGTTCAAAGACTCCGTCTATTCACATACTCCAATGGGCCAGCCGCCCATTTGAGTCCATCTTTATTCTTTAGTAGAAACTAGAAAGGAAAGCTTGGAAGTTTCAGAGAGCCCACGTGATCATTTACATTAAAAAGCCTTTAATTTGAAACAAATTTCATTATCATAAAAAGTATCCGTTAATTTCCATCATCTCTTGTACCTCAAAACATAAGATACCGATATCTTGACCACCAAACTTAGAAGGGCAGTGAAAATTCATAGTCGACAAATAATTCCGATAAGATTTTTGTAATTGTGTGACAATAAATAGTTAGAATGAAAAACACATTGTTATGTATCTCTAAAGAAGCGTCAAGATTGATATATTTCGTAATTGTAAGACTTATAGGCACACCATTACTAGGTAATATAAAATATTGTGTCGTGGGGGTATTGGGGCACATGTGCTTACTTGAGAATATAAAATACACTTTAATCCCCTTATTGGTGTGTCATATGATCATTTAGGGTTTGTTTGATAAAAAAATTTAGCAGATTATAATAAAATTGATATCTTTGTCGTCAACAATCATCTCTCGACTTGAATTGAGGTCTTATTACTCGAAAATATCTAGTAAATTCTATAGAGGTATGAATTGTGTGGTTTTCTATCTCGTTCATTTTTTATTTTCTTTTTGTCTTTTTGTAAACTTAACTTAGGCCTTTGAATGAGTGATAGGTACTCTGTACCACATATAGCCAATCCGTTCACGTTTAAAGTATGTTTTTGAAACCTAATTACCGAAACAGTTTTGCTACACAAACAAGTTCAAAAATATAAATTTGAATAGATGAACACTTGTCACATTTTCATTGACAAGTAAAAAAAAAAAACAGACAAAAACAATTGAACTATGTTACATTTACATAGATATATACATAGAAATTGACATAATGTAAGTGTGGTATGACTCATACTATAGTATCGTAAACTTCACCATACTCACATTATGTGAAACCCACATAGATTAATCCAAAACAATGCATCAAATACTGTCATTTCAACCCCTAAAAACACAACCTATCATCGAAGCTGTTCATACAGCATTATTTTTATCGGAAACTGCCAAGAAAGGGACCTAAATTACGTATAAAAAAATTTCTAATTTCATCAGCATCAAGATAAAGAACTTGTTGATTTCATTCAACCGACGGGGAAATTCAACAGGAATTCTTGATTTTTGACCGTAGATTTCTTCCCATCATTATTATGTCGGAGGATCCCACCATTAACATCGTACCCGGACATATATATTGACGCACGCAAAGAATATTATTTTTGTTCCTGGCGGTTTTCCTATTGTAGAAAATATTGCAGCCGCAACAGGTTTTTACCTAACATAAGAAGAAAAAATATATACGAAATTTACACTACAGCAGTTAATTATTATCATAAGAGAGGTGAATACATAATTTTTATTATATATATATATTTTTTAACATTGTGTATTTATTTTAGGCAAGTTGTTATGTGCTTTGCACAATTATACTCCAACGATTGTCTAATCTTTTGTCACATCATTAGCTATTGGCTAATGATTAAATAGATGTGAATCACAAATAATCCTTTACATTCTACATTAATTATATCAAAATAATTGGATATTTAAGGATTGGGTCTTTTCTAGAAACGAAAAGGGTATTTTCAAGTGGTTATGAATTAATAAATTAAGTTTTAATTTATTTACATAGAAAACGTTTGCATAATGTTTGAGGCTAATAGAATAAATAGGTTCAACACACGCACACGTGTTGCTTATGCAAGAATGATGTGTCAATTTTATACAAAAGAGATGCATGCACATGGTTAGTCATGTCAACAAGTCAAGTCGAACAAAAATCGACAACAAAAAAAGAGGCTCGGGCTCGGCCCTTTTTTTTTAATGTCAAATCTGTATTTTTTACTTAAAGAATTTTAAATTTGTACGGTTTATACATACTATAAATTAAATAAAAAAGCTCGGACTTTTTTGAACCCGAATTGATGAGCTTTTTTATCATCCCTATACACGGTCAAATTTAATTAGGGGTAACAATTGGACTGAAACTTGAAAGTCGATAAATGGCAGAACATAGACAATTTTTATATTATTTATGTATAAAATAGTATAACGTAATTTTTTATCATTCTTTTCAAGTTTTTAAAATGATTTACAATTATGATGTGGTTATAGTTTAATACAATTTAAATTAATTTATATAATAAATAATATTTAATCCCTTCCCATCCTGTTGAACCCCGACCCTAACCCTACTAAAAAAAAAAGTTTAATTCTCTAACGAACCATAGACATGTTTGGCTAAGCTTGCAAGGTATAGGCATCTTATAAGTTTAGCCAAACATGCACCATAACAAATATCAACTTAAAAGTAAAGTCGAATTATTTGTAATCCAAATTGGTTGACACGAATGAAAAACATCATCCCTAAAAACAGTAATGCGATATGGGAGTTAGTTGCATTTGAGGGACCTAAGAAATAATTCCATTTGCAGAATTGGTCCAAACAGAAAATGAAAGAAAGCATAAAAATGGAGATTCATAGAACCTGCAACTATATACAAAAACAACAGGGCCACAATCCACATGTTGCTTCTTGCTTCTAATCATCGCCATGGATTTGCTTCATTTCATTGTCTAATTGAAATAAAATTTGTGAATAAGAGTGGTAGAAATTGATTCATGCTTAGCTACAACATGGAACAAAAGAAAGGACGTTTGCCATTTTATAACCACATGTACGGTAATGCACACGGGAGTGGGGAGCTAGTGGGAGCCATTGAGCCATCCCATCCCATCCCTTCACATCACATCACATTAGCGTATATTGGAGCTCAATGGGAGATCGAAAGAAGATTTTGTCATTGTTTGATGTAAATTTTTTGATAAAAGTGATTTATTTGAAAAATGTGCAGTTAAAAAGTAAAATTTATAGGTTAACTTACACAATTATTTTACTGAAAAATGTGTATTCAAAAATGAGTTTTAAAAAGATAAGTTTTAAGTTTTTAATGGTTTCAATTTAACATCTTAAACCTTAAAAAGTAAGGTGGCGAAGAACCGTTGAACGATTAGATTGAGAAGGGACCATATCGTTTTTCTTCTAAAAATACAGCATTGTCAATCAATAATAATACTCATTTACTCCATAATTGACATTCTATCAATCAATATGTATAAAATAATTTTGCGTTTCTCATAGATAAGTAAAGATATTAATAGATTTGGTAAAGGCATAAAAGACCAAACAATATATGTATATATATATATATATATAGAATTGTCGCCTTGCGTGACATAACGGGACGGTTAATGATTTAATGCACGAGGCAATAAAAAAACTATTACATTAATATATCAAATTATCAACCGTCACATATATACTACTTAGAACGAATACGATAGCGAACTACTGCAAATAACATTACTCATATATACGTACACACTTTTATGCATGATTACCGCTTATAATGCATGATTCCAGTAACCCATAAGCACTGAGAAAGTAACAAAATTTACAATAATTAATAATGGTCAAAAGTTACTAGGTAAGTGAGAGGCAACTTCGTAGATGTCGAGACCATCACGTCTTCTCCGTTAAATTTTAATTTCAAAGTGACTAATTTACATTCAACTATAATTCTTTGAATGCCATTTGCAATAGAAATGTTTTTATCAATATTCTTTCTATTTCAATTCGTTATTGAAAAATTTAAATTATACGTTGTTCATTCTACTTTTGTTATTAATAAACAATTAAACATTGTATTGATTTTTTTTTATATAAAGAATGATGAAATAAACCTCTCGATGTCAAAAAAATTCTATATTACTCTCGTAGATTATTTTTCACATGTTATATATGGAAAATCAAACAAAATTCTTATAGCTTAGGTTTTGACTTTTTCAAGAATATTGTAGCAATGAAAAACTTGTTCAAATAATAAATGCAACAGAAGTACTTGTGGAATAATGAAAGCTACACGGAAAGGCAGAGGTAATTTCAAATGTCGTCTTCAACATAGACTTCCAAACAAAGTGTAGCAAAAAGTAAAAAAATAAAATGAGGCGTGCGTGGTAAAAAGTGGCAACCACGACAAAATTAGGTCGATCAAGAATTCCAATAAAGCAAAAGAAGAGCCACTAATCAGGTCCCACCCCACCATAGATAGAATGAAGGATCAAAAAGCTTAGGGACATTGCTAGTCTACATACTCATCCAAAGTTCATCAATTTGTGATCACATACATTTATCAATTTGGATATGTAACGAATTTTTTTATTTTTTTGCAATATATAATTCAATTTTCTATCCACTCGAGTGAATCAACAGAAAATAGACGATTGTTCATAAATTTTGAATTATTACGGTTTAATATACGTGTCCGATATCCCTATATTACTTGTATTATCTTCTTTCTTGTGCCATATCCTTTAAGCCCTATAAATACCCCCACAAGAATCCTTTATATTCATAGTGAGAGATTCACATACTCAAAAGATAAACATATCTAGAGAGAGAGGGATAGAGAGGGGCAGATAAGAAGAGAGATGGCAACTTTCCCAGTGATCAACATGGAGAAACTCAATGGAGAAGAAAGGGCAGCAACAATGGAAATGATAAATGATGCTTGTGAGAATTGGGGCTTCTTCGAGGTAACTTTGTCTAGTCTTGTTCAATCCCTTGCCTGATATACCCAAAATGAATAATTTTGGTATCCCAACAAATTAACTGATTATTAAGTGTAATTACTTTTGTATTTTGTCTGTTGTGTTCTTAATTGTAATTAGTTGGTAAATCATGGACTATCTCATGAGCTCATGGACACTGTGGAGAGAATGACAAAAGAACATTACAAGAAATGTATGGAACAAAGATTTAAGGATATGGTTGATAGCAAAGGACTTGAAGCTGTTCAAAATGAAGTAAACGACTTAGACTGGGAAAGCACTTCCTTCTTGCGCCATCTTCCCGTTTCAAATATCTCGGAAGTCCCTGACCTCGAAGAGGAATACAGGTAACTGTCAGTACTCGGACAAGAATAGACAGTGCATAAACAAGATTTTAATTGTTTTGTTCTTCTTTGATGCTACCGAATGTTGTCCACTGTCCAGTCCATATTACGAGACATATCATGCGAGTTTTTCCAGTTCTTGATGAAACTTATTTTGGGCTTCGTTATGAATGATAACAGGAAGGTTATGAGGGAATTTGCTGGAAAATTGGAGAAACTGGCCGAGGAGCTTCTGGATTTACTATGTGAAAATCTTGGACTAGAGAAAGGTTATCTCAAGAAGGCACTCAGTGGCGCTGAAGGACCTAACTTTGGCACTAAAGTCAGCAACTACCCCCCGTGTCCTCAGCCAGAACTGATAAAGGGCCTCCGGCCACACACAGATGCTGGTGGCATAATCCTGCTCTTCCAGGATGACAAGGTCAGTGGCCTTCAGCTCCTCAAAGACGGGGAATGGTTTGACGTCCCACCTATGCGTCACTCCATTGTCATAAACATTGGTGACCAACTTGAGGTATATATCTTTATGTCGATTTCAATTCTTCCCAATACTACAAGAAAAACATCGAATTGGATCCTGACCCTATAAATCATAATTTATCAAACTATGATTTCTAACTCGAATATCTATCATATGAAAGGTGATCACAAATGGAAAATACAAGAGTGTGATGCACCGAGTGATCGCACAAACTGATGGGAACAGAATGTCAATTGCTTCATTCTACAATCCTGGAAGTGATGCTGTAATCTATCCAGCACCAGCCTTGGTAGAGAAAGAGGAGAATAAGGAAACGTACCCAAAATTTGTGTTTGAAGACTACATGAAGCTTTATGCTGGCCTCAAATTTCAGGCCAAGGAACCCAGATTTGAAGCCATGAAGAAGATGGAAAGCACAGTTAACTTGGGTCCTATTGCAACTATCTGAATAATATTACCCTTAATACGTATAATCTAATCCAGTACTATACACCCTACGTGTACTTCATTTCTACGTGAGTTCACGTGGTAATGCATATGTAAGCTAGTGAGTCTGTAGTGCTTGGATAATTTCAATGGGGGTGTGTGTGTGTGTGCATGACTTGTGTTATTTTACGGTGTTTCTACTATGAATGATAATGATTTATCTTGTTTGAAGAAATCTATTGAGTGGAAAGAATTTCTTTGCATTGGGACAATCAGTGGGACATTTTATATGGCAAAAGAGAATCTGGGTAGTGTAAGAATACTTTAAGCCAGAAAGTTGATTACAAGGTTGATTAGCCATAATCATATGGTTTACCTAAATGGGGACATAAACAGCTGCATGCATGCCACCATTTTATCATTCTGTATAACAAATGATGTTCTGAGCCCACAAAACAAATCTTAGTCAATTAAGGAACAATTCTGCTCCGTCGTTTGGTACTAGTAGCAAGGCTGTATTGCTCGTGGAAGACATACGAATCAAGCAAGAATATAAAGCATCAAAGCATAATGATAATTTGGAGAATAACACTTTCATTGCATTCAACTCGAGAAAGCAGTAAATATCCTCTTCCTTGTGTAAAAACCTAAAACATCAAATCATAATTCAGATCATGCAAGGACATGAGGAAATCTCCGTGAAAACAATGTAACATTTGAGTATCTAAATTCATCAATCTTAGATAGGTGAATCTTACAAGGTTTTTCAAGAGAGTTACAGAATCAACTGGGTATCCTTCTAGTTATCAGATATGTGAAAAATATATTCTACTTTTCATCTGAGATTAGATCCAAACACAAGGGCCATAGGCAAGAAAATGAAGTCCTATCATTGTTGTTTAGGCACAAATATCGATAAATAAAGAGTGCAGAAATTTCCATTTTTCTCTTGTAAAAATCAAAAGGAAGACCTTAAGTTCATACAACTGATGAACCAAATTATAACAAGTTGAAGCCATGTAAAATTTGGATAAAAGTTCAACGCAAAAATTTGAATCAGCTTGAAAGCAGAGACGATACAGGGACATGCCCAGACACTGAAAAGCTTCGGAGCTGAACACTCCAAAATACGGGTGTTCAACTCTAGTATTCTGCATATAGAAGGCATTTCCTCTCCAATTGAAACACAAGAAATTCACTTTAAGGAATCACCCAAAATCATATTACTTCCCGGAATCTTGACGGACTACATTTTCACCATTTCCTTTATCAGCCACTTCCCTATTCAGTTCCTCAATCATTTTTCCATTTCCTACAGCAGACTCCTCATTGGAACAATGATTTTTCAGAACCGTCAAGACATCAGCTTCGGAGGCCCCAGCAAGTTTAAATCGCTCGATTGCAGTCTCCAGGTTTCTCTTCCAACCAGGCAAGCCCAATTTACATTCGACCTGAGATCGCTCGAAAAGCATGTTCCCCCAAAATAGGTGGATTTGAGATCTCATAACAGCAGCTTGCTCAGCCGCTTCCTCGGCTGAAATTTCCCCTTGACCGCTTATTGCTGAGGAATCACCTTCAACATCACTACCCTGCTTCTTCCTTCTCTTTAACAGTTCATCCTTCTTACTCATATTAGGATCCTTAAGTTCTTTTGCTCTCTGCTCTTCCAGCTTTTCCCACATTTCAGTAGCTGCTTTCATTTTAATCTCTGCACTGTCAAAAAGTTCAATAGTCTCTGCAGGATCCCATTTCGACAGATCTTCTTTCTTGGCCAATACAAAGGACCAATGAAGTTTTGCCATTTCAAACTGTTGCTGTCCCAGTGCTAACAAACCTTCATAAAAATCTGGTTTGATCAAGAGTGCCTCTTCGTATTTCTCTCTGGCAAGAGAATATTTTTCTCGTACCCAGTCATGTGCAGTTTGAAGCTGCGTAGCCATCAATTCCTTTGAAGCTGATTCATCAATGGGAATCCGTTTCCTTGCAGCACACATATGAACATTTCCCCAATTGAAAAAAGCCAGCGCAGCCACCTCCTGGAACTTCAGAGAAGCCTTGTCGAAAAGGCTTTGGGCGGCTTCACCTGTAACTGTTTCCTCGAGGGCTTCAGAACATAGTTCCATACCAAGCTCATGCAGATCTACATGAGCATCAGGATCAATGCCGACATGGCTACGAAATAGTTGTGCAAACTCAAATAGCCAATCGTCCATCTCCACCTCCTTGCACTCAGGGTCCTCTGATTTTTCAGTTTTCTCCTTTGGGATTATCTTTTCAGTCTTATCAATCTCAGCATCCACAGCTTCCAAAGCATAGTCACCTGTTGAAGATTGTGAAACGCTCTCATCTCCTTTAGTTCCTTCACTCTCCAGAGGCTTCTCTTCTTCCTCTTCCAACACAGGAGGCTCTTGCTCCGGGCTCACCTCAACAATATGCAATCTCAACATCCCAATTGAGTCTCCTTGATCTGTATCACTGTCTTTTGGAATAAGGTTGTCAACGCAGGACTCAGCAATTCTAAGTTCACCCGTACATGTTATCGTCACTAAGTCACCATCATCATCCTTATATTTGATCAGTACTGATTTCGACATTGGGAGACGTTTGCTAACTACATCCCTCAACACTCGAAAACTACAATTCACCGGCAATTGAGCAAGCCTTATGTCATGATCATAAACAAGCTTCAGTGGCCTCCATCGCGTCACAGCCCCAGCAGATTGCCCATGAATGTGAACCAATGATGATGAGGTTGAACGTTCCTTTTGGTTGTCCTTACTAGCATTTGTATTGGGTTTTGAAGAACCATTTAAAGGCTTCAAGACAATTTTCGGATATTGGGTCTTTGTCTCAGAACCATTCTCAGTAGGTACTATTGGATAAAGCTTTCCTGATGTACTATTAGTAGCTGGTACAGCTGATCCCACTGCAGCAGATGCCTGCTTCTTAGGCACAGGCCTGGCTGGCAAACATGGTCCAAGGCCAGCGATTGGTGCCCCCACAGCAGATGCCCCAAGAGCTGCTGGTGAAGGGCGACTCTGGAGGTCCTGCTGGGCCTCTCGACTATGGCCAAGTGCCATCTTCAATCGCCCTGAAATCTCTACGGCGTCTTTATTATTTGGATCGGTGGCAAGTAATGCTTGCACATCCTGTGTAGCCATTTCATACTTCCCTATAGCCTCAAATGCACGAGCCCTTCTCAGAAGGGCCCGGACAAACCCAGGTTGTACTTGAAGTGCCATGGTACACTCCAATATCACAGTATCATAATCTATGGGCTTCATTTGCATCAAACAAGCGGCCCTGTTACTATGGAACACGGCTCGGTCTGGGTGCATTTTTGGAGTAAGTTTAAGAGCATTCTCATATTGCAGAAGAGCCCCCAAATAATCCTTAGCCTGAAACCTTTTGTTTCCCTCTTCTTTTAGCTCGTGGGCTCTTTTCAAGAAAATTGAGGAGTCCAAATTAACACCTCCATTAACGATAGGGGTGGAATTATTATCTCCGCCAGACACCATTTGGTTCTGGTTAGCACCGCTCTTCTTTTTCTTACCCCCGGATTTCCCCATATGACTCCCAAGATTCAAGCTTTATTCTAACAAAATACAAATTTAGCAACACTGAACTCAATTTGGACAAACTTTTCAGTATAGATCTTTCCAAAAATCCAGGAAAAAGAACAAAGGAAGAAAAAGCTACTTACATGTATGAACTTCAACACCTTTTACGAATAATTTGACATTTCTTGATTGAATTGTGAAGACCCAGAATTCTGATTGAGAAAAAAACACTAATTGAGTTTTAAAAAGATGCTTTGAGAGAATAATTTATCAGGAGAGGGAGAAGGGTAAGTGTATTGAAAATGGGTTTTTGGAAAGTGAATTGAGCTTGAAACCCTAGATTGTAAATCCATATTTTTTATTTAAATTTATATAAAATGAATATCGGCTGTGTGCCCGTCTCTATTTGGTCGTGTGAACCGTTAAATTTGTGGGCCGTTACAGCATTCATAGCCCATTTCGAAGTAGGGGATGGGGGTCCGTCAGTCATGCTGTTTTATAAGCCATACAAAGGGTTAAGTCTCGCATAAAAATAAAAAAATAAAAAATAATAAAAAAATTGTCTTACACATTAGTTATATTAAACTTAAAATACTTGAAATGATAATATGTGACAA
>CAIGRL010157316.1:0-21211 GCA_903798325.1 Fraxinus xanthoxyloides
GCTTACTATATTAGACCCTAGGATTAAAGGATTTGATCATTCTTGATGTCTATATATTGTAATCCTGTTAGTGAAATGAGACAGAAAAACATTTCAGAAATTATCTCTTATTTTCTGTCAAATGTAACTATCTTGTTCATTTAATATGATGATCAACTCTATTTCTTTCATGACAGCACATAAAAGTTTTTATTTTGTCTTTATTTATAAAGGTTGAACTTGAACAAGTAATCAAAAGTACATAAATAGCTATATTATAAGTTCACGCCCGTACATCACTACACCTTCTACTTTCACTATGGTTATGTATAATAAAGGAAATTTGTGTTACCAGTATAGCTGCAAAGTATAAGCTTCATGGGGCGTTCACTACATATGCCAAAAATGTTGAACATTTCAATAAGAATTGACATCTAGTTCCGAACAAAATACCTGAGAAAGGCGTCCAGCATCCAAAGCCTGACGAAATCTTGACTCTAAAGCCGAGGACACAGCTTTTACTTCAGTTTCAGGCACAGCAAAACACACAGAATGCTCACTGCTAGCCTGCACAAGCATTTCTAAGTTAGAATATTCCAATAATCATTGAATGGGTAGAAGAAAATAGAAGAACCTGAGATATCATGATAACATTAGCTCCAACATCTTTCACGGCATTAAATATGGCACCAGCCGTTCCAGGAACACCTGCCATTCCAGTTCTGCGAAAAAATTTACAAGGAACAACTCAACCACAACAATGGAAAAGAAGAAAAACTAAACACTTAAATGTACTATGACATTCAATGAATTAAAAACCAACCCTTCAACATTTACAAGGGCCAAATTGTCAATTGTTGCAAATCCTTTAACTGGAGATTCCAATCTCTGGCCAATTTCATCTTCAGAGCCAGCAGGTCGGCAGATCATTGTTCCAGGTGCAGAGAGGTTGAAAATATTTCTTATAACAATCGGAATATCATATTTCATTACTGGAATAATTGTCCTAGGATGTAAAACATTTGCTCCAAAGTATGACTGCCCAGATATAATTAAACTTGTTAATTACAAGAATCTTCAACTACTAGAAACTTTGGAAGGCCAGAGAAAAGAACAAATTCTACCATTTCCCATGCCTCTTGATATGACAATGTCTTCAATATCACAGCTTCGCTCACTGCCAAAATAATTAAAAGCGCAATAATTTTAAAGGAGACATATATAATATTCCCAATGCTTGCATATTATTTCTAACTTCTAAGAGAGCATAGAGCAACACCTAGGGAGAAGGTCCTAACTAGGTGACAGAAGATTAGTCTTTAAGATGACATAACTTGTTTATATGCCTTAGATTGAAAGCTTATGTGAATGAATGGCAAGTGTTCTATTGAATGACTGGATGTAAGGTAGAACAAACCTTTTCTAGGGTCTGCACTGTACACACCATCAACATCAGTCCAAATTGTAACCTGACGCGCTCTGAATAGAGCACCCATTATGGCAGCAGAGAAGTCACTTCCATCTCTCTTCAGAGTTGTAGGAATATTCTGAGGTGTGCTGGCTATAAACCCAGTTGCAACAATCATGTTAGATGGGTTCTCAGAATACCATTTCTCAAGCCTTTTACCAGATTCCAGGTAATCTGGATCAACTTGATTAGAACTTGTAGGATTTACAACAAGGACGTCTCTGGTATCCATACAATTACAGTCCAATCCATTCTACAGCACAAGGAAAGACATGTTTGCTCAAAGATGTAAATGAAAATTTTGATTCACAGACCATGGAAAAAGGGTAATACTCTAAGATGAAAATCATCAATAGTTTAAAGCACCTTTCGGATTACACTTGACAGCAACTGAGCAGACCATAACTCACCATGTCCTACAACGAAATCTGAAAAAGATTCTGTTGCATGACCAGCTGTAGTACATCAAGCTTAAAGTGAGAACAGCATCATGAAAATATAAGTGTAATAATAAATGAAGTAAAGAAAGTAATTATTCATATTTCATTCAACAAATATTTTATATTTAAACATAACATGTACGTATGTTGGTATCTCACAACATCTAGTATATTCATATATGTTTGCATTCATGCATATCTAAGTATATAGCAACTCAATTAAACCCAAATAACTTTAAGCAAAGTTCTTATTCGGAATGGAAACCATTCACTTAAAACAAGATGACCACCAGTGCCCATCATGATGCAGAGAGAGAAAGTATTGTCTATTGAGACGGTCAGCAGACTTTAGGTGTCCTTAGACCAGATTGACAGAAGAAATACATATAAAGATCTGTTAAAGAGAATTCAATGTAGCAATGTGTTATTCTTCTTCTCTTTCTTTAGTAAACATAGATGAAAATATTCTATCTTGTCGGATTGCATATATCTGTATGATTCTTATAAAACTAGAGGGAGAGATGATCGATACCTCAACTTTCAATTGTTCTTTCACCCTTTTTCGTATATTAGAAAAAACTTTCAGGCATAGGTAATGCGGTGACAAAATTCAAATCTATAATTCAACGTATCATTTAAAGGTAAGTCTTAACTTACTTTCAACAAAAGGTCTCCTTTAAACACAGCCAAAAATACTCTTAAGTCTAAACTATTGCAGTGTGTTATTATTGTTTTTACCAAATCTACCATGCATTAGGCATCATATTATACACAGAGACATACCAATGTAGATTGCACGGAGCATTGCTTTAAGGTTACCGATGTCCTCGTGCAACTGGGATAAGAAACTGGAAAGACCGTCCCCTTCAAGTAGATCAAGTGCCGTTGACTTGTGCTTTTCCAGAACAGCATCCAATGTAGTTATATAAGAATCATCACGAGATTGTGCCTTGAATATTAGAGCATACATCATGTCTGTCACCTTTGACATTGCAGACACAACAACTAACTTTCTTTCTGACCCGTCCTTAACAATAATGTCCGCAACATTTCGTATTCTTTCAGAAGTTCCCACACAGGTACCACCAAATTTATGAATAGACCAGGTGTCACCCTTTGGAAATTGAACTTTTTCAACAGTTTCATCGAGTACGATATCTAAAAGATTTGTTAACATTCAAGGGAAAATAAAATTTATCAGTGAGACTATACACCCTCGTGAATTCAGAATTTAGTTTGGACATATACTGAAAATCAAAGACAATAACCTGCACTTGCTACTGAAGAAAATATATTGAACATCGATGAATCTCGTCCTCCCCACTGTGAACTGTAATATATTCTGTCATTAAAAAATATATCCCTTCAGCATCCAACAAACAACAGGAAATAAGGGACATTATACTGCAGGGAGAAAAAAGTATTTACATTAATACAAGTAAATGACAAAGCAAACATGTAGCCCAGTAAACCTCTTCACGCTTGGCAATTATTTCATATTGATGGACTTATTATACTGGCCATTTTTTACGTTTAACGAGCATGGAAAAAAAATCATGTCCACTTGGAGGTTGCATTATTATATTCTCACGAGGTAAATTTTTTTATTTTTTTTGAACAAGATAAAGGACAAATAATATTTAAAAATTTTATTAGCAGCTAAACTATAGGTGCTATACAGGTTGCACAAGTCACTAATCCCAACTCATTCTTGTTCACCTTTCCAGCAGGTTAAACAGGTTTGATAATGAAAGCAGAGAAAGAAATGAGTCATAAAGTTTTCAAAACAAATGCAATTAGCCAAATTAGAAGGCCATTTATTTCTTGAAAATCAAGAAATATTGGCATATGGTGCCAAAGTTTTAATGACATCGCCATATAATACTCTACGTACAATCTTAGAGGGCAACTTGGGAAGCCTACTCGATAAAGCATTTTTCTGGTTAAGATGCTACATAATCCTCACTGGCCTGATGCTACGCAAATACGCAATGTAGATCACTAAAGACAGCAAGTTGCAACTAGAATATAACAAAAAAGTGAAATCTCTAGGCATGTTATAATGAATTCAGGAAATCAGGATATATTTGCTTCTCAAATAGATCACTGACGCCACCATTTCAGTGGAAAAGCTCTACTTGATCATCCTTCAAACACAACGAAAAGGGGTTAACAACAGACACCCCCCTAAAGCTAAGGCATTGATTGAAAGCCCTTCAAAAACATGACAAGTTAAAATGGCACTTAATTGACATACTTAAAGCAATAACTTCCCTATGTATTACGATGAACAAACAAACAAAAGATATAACTGAATAAAAAAAAAAAAAAAATTGGAGGACATGAGCCTCTGAGCTTTTACTTCTTTGTTCACTACATAGATTCAATCGTCAGACATGGTCAAACCATAAAATAAAATCTAAATCCAGAAACATGGAATGGCAACTTAACTTATAAGTTATATAACTATCTTCATCATATAACAAATAGAAATGAATACAAGCTCAAAAAATTATTCTTGCAGTAACAGGAGAGACTGGAGAGTGATAATCTGGAATATTAACTGAGCAGATAATGATCTATATCAACATAATTGTCAGTAATTGCATGTATGTCCAACTAGCCTAATAAAAAATTATATTCATAAGTTTCAAATTCATAATTTACATTATTTTCTTGCGATATTACTACAATAATAAAAGAAGAAGAAGAATGAAGAAGGAACCAAAGGCTTACACATAATGATACCCAAATAAGTTTTAAATCTTAAATAACTCGGTTTATTATTTCAGAGCCTTCAATCTTTTAAATACTGAAACTAGCACCTCAGTCAGTAGAAAGCTTCATGAAAATGGATTAAAAGTAGATTACCTGCAAATGGGAGGGCGATGGAGGAGGGGAACGGTGCGGATCTTGTTCAGTTTTGTTAAAAAAATTCTGGGTTTTGAATTTGGGTCACGTGGTAATGTTTTAGAACAGAGATTGTGTAGATAATAAGATGAAATTGGAGATGCAAATGCCATTATCATTGTTTCTTAGCAGCTAGCAGACTGAATATTTGTGTATTTTGGCTGCTGGAAAGCGATGATTGAGCGTCAAATGGAGGAGTGCAGATAGCGGAAATCCTACTCCCACTAGTCCACTGCTGTATGCGGTGGCCGGGACAGTGCGGGGGTGGGAAAAGAGAGTTCGAGTTTGATTGGTTTTATTTTTCGGAAATTGTTATTTTTTACTCAAAATTTTACTCTTTGGGTGTTTAATTGAAATTTTTTTTTTTATGAAAAATACTTTTTTAAAGTTGGTCAACCATATTTTTACAACGCAAATATTCACTTTCGTCCTATCCGTAAAATCCTTGTTAGTACTTAGAATTGACAATTGAGCATAACAATTTGTCGACTCGTAAAAAAGCGGCTCGTGAGTTGCTCGGGATGAGCCCGAGTGAAGCAGCCCATTGCCACCACTATTAGTACTTGTTTGGTCCAAAGTCAAACCACCCTCCCATGTGCACAAGAAGAGGAAAAAAAATACAGTAGGTTTGTTTCAGAAAAAAAATAATAAATGGTCGTTTATGCAATTTTCTTTTCGCTCAAATTTTAACAATTACGCTTGTTGAAAATTGAGATCAATTTTTAAAAGATTTTGTTGTTTGTACATAAAAAATGTACATGATGAATTCTAGAATATGATGTGACGGGAAAAAATTGGGTGAAAAAATTGATTGTGTTCTAAACAACAAATGGTTGAGTGTTATGTAACATTATGTAATACATTATATAAATTTTGATGTACATATAGCAAGATCCATTTTTAGATAGCGCAAATAATCCTTGTTCACGAGAAAATAAGAATATAGAAAACATATGAAAAATAAAGAAAATTTATGAACTATATGAACTTTTTAACATGAATTATTGTTATAAACATATAGAACTTCACTCACCCAAATCTCCAGCATCCTGTGAAAATTATTTCCTAAAACAAGCTCATCCATTTTAAATTTGCATAATGGGAAAAGAAATGGAGCGATCTTATTATTGTATAGTCTCTCATTAGACAACCACTGTGTATATATCATTTCTCATAGAAAATGCGCATACATTTAACAAAAAAAAAATGATTTCTTCTTTGAAGAATAAACAGTTGAAGCTCGATTTCTCCCTTGAATGAACCATATAGCCAAGAGAATAATGAACCATAATAGAAGAGCTTGCCACACCTATGAGTAAATAATTCAAAAAATAAAATAAAATAGAAGTGCAATGTTTCCTTTCAAAAAGGGTTATAATGGTTGTACGGGTCATATGGACCCTGGCAGGCCACCGACAGGCCCCACACCTATATGGGGTACCACTTGGCTCCCCCTGGTAGTACATGACCCATGCATTACCATGATCCCTTCAAAAAAAAAATAACTCTCAAATCATGCATACAAGGTAAAAATCTCATTTATTTATGAATTGCATTTTACAAAAATGATTAAGGCAATGCACATTTTTTTTTATTTCATATTTTTTTTTAATCATTTGTTCATTGTCTTTAACTTTTTTTTTTATCACGTTCTTATACTCAATATTATATTAATTTGTACATCTTGTTTCTAATGAGTGGTTTCGTCTATAAAATTTGTTAAGAGTTATTAAAGGGAAAATTGCAGCAGTGGTTCCTAACATTTTCAATTTTTGCAGAGTTTGCCCAACATTCAATTTGTGTCAGGGAGGTTTCAAACATTTCATAAATATGCAATTGAAGTCCATCTGGATGGAAACCGTCAGTTCACCAAACAAAATGGTTTTTGACCAAACTGAGATGGGTAAAATGGTAACTTTGTATATTTATAAATATTGAATATTAAAAAAATAAAACTAAAAAAGATCTCAGCACAATTCCCACCTTGTAGAAAGAATGCATTGCTTAGGGCAACTTTACCTAGTCGCTCATCGAGGCTCTGAGCCTCTCTGGCAAACATAATCGGAGGAAAGTCATTAAGGGTCTTGAGAACCGACTCAAGCTCCTCAGCGTTTGGGTATTTCGACAGCTGCAAAGCTTTTTTGATTTTTAGCTGTCCAACACACATTTTTTGGTTGGTATTTACGATGGCTACAGCTAGCGGCTTTAGCTTTAGAGATTTGGATTCTGAGACAATGGGGATTTGGAACTTGGAAAGTCTGCAACTTGGACTGCTGAAATGCGTTTGACTGTAGATCTGACGGTAAGAGAGGAAGAATTGGTGTAAAGAGAATTTTAGGTTTGAAGAATAAATTAAGATTTATTGGGAAGAAGAGAGTTATATGCAGCTTGCGCCATTGAAGGGTGTGTGTTAAGGAGAGTTGCACTTTCGTGCTTTGGAAAGGTTGTACATAAGGAAATGAAGAATGAACATGGATGAGCTTTTATATTATGAATTTTGTATGTTTGGTGAGAAGGGTGAGTTATTATGGGATCCACCTTTGAAGGTGAAACTTCTTAAGATATTTTCAAGAGTTTGATCAAAATGAAGGTTCTTGATTTGAGTGAAAATAGGTTCAAAGAATTGTGCCAGAATCCATTGGAGATTTGACAATGCTGTTGAAGATAGACCTCAGTTTTAATAAATTTTCCGAGAAAAATCCAAGAAAATCAAACCAATTCAATTTAGGTGTTTGATCCACTTGAAATGGGGGTTTAACATGTCGTATGTGTTCAAATCGAAAAGCATTGTATGCATTTGTCGACAGAGATGTCAGTGATGGCGCCGAAGGTGATGCCGGTGTCGGTGGTTGATTTTCATTGGGGTTGGGAAAAAGGGCGTGGAATGGAGGTAGGAATGGGGGGTTTGTAAAGAAGACAATCCTTTTTTGTTTCTTTTTTTGGTTTTTTGTTTATTTATTTAATGTATTAAATTTAAAATTACCACTTTATCCCTCTCAATTTGGTCAAAAACTATTTTTCTTGGTCAACTGACGGTTTCCATCCAGATGGACTTCAGGTGCATATTTATGAATGATTTGGGATATCCGCTAGCACAAATTGAATGTTAGGGTAAAGTATGCAAAAATTGAAAAGGTTAGGGGCCGTTATTGCAACTTTTCCTTCATAAAATGAATAATTGCCTCTCGTGTTTTTAGATAAGTAAAATAAATAACAAATACAAAAGTTTGACAAAAATCATCATTAAAGACAAGATACCCAAAGTAATTTAAAGTTAACGATAAGAATGCAACAAGAAAAGTAAGAATATGGGTAAAAAGTAATAAAAATTGTGAACGTTTTATAGTTAGAAATCATCATCATAGACAAGATACCCTAATTAATTCAAAGTTAATGCGACGAGAAAGTAAGAATATAAGTAACGAAAATTGAGAATCGTTTTTACCATTAAAATGTGATGCATATTATAAATATTGTTGTTTGTAATATAATAACAATAGAGTGTTGGAGTGTTATTGGTTAATATTTGAAGGCCAAAATTAAGCCTTTGTTTTGGCTCCATTAAAATCAAATTTTAGGAAAAAATGTATTTTGGAATACTGATTTTTTTGAAAAATTTGTGGTTAAGAAAGAATATAAAGGTTTGAATGTACATGTAATATTAATTAATTGAAAAATGTGTGATTGAAAAGAAGATAAACAAAAATGTATCAAATTAAAATGGTGTTCAAACGAGGTCTAGATCTTGTTAGCTAACTGATTTGATCGTTTATCGATTGATATATTTCACGTGTCGAAAGGGGGGAAAAATTTAGTTGTCATACTCCTTATGATTACTTTTATTGATATTGTTATGCCTCGCCGCCAGGCTCCAGTCAGAGTGTCACGCCGCACTCCACGTGGAAAGAAAAGTCAATAAAGACCCAATTGGTCAATGCAAAAAGTCAAACAAAGGCTGAAGTTCATGTGTTGAAACACTGCCTAAATGTTTTGTAAATATTGATTCGAATGCATAAAGAATACACTCAAAAAAATGTTCTCGACATATTCTCTTATTTGTTCTATAATTTTTAGTTCGATTTCAGGTTATTGATACTTTGTTGGTGATTATTTGTTAGTACAATCATTTTAGTCATTACCTCCGGTGCTCGAACACTTTTATCTTTGCCGTAAAGCATCTCTCGCGTTTATGCTTCCCGTTTCTCCATCTGATTTTCCGGTCAATACTCGCCGAACTTGCTTGTCTCAATGTGAGTGAGCCTAACATCTATTGTCCACATTAGTGTTATAAAAAATAGGGCCAATAGATAGGTGCCGTTTGTGGGAAACCACACATTTAACCACGAAAATCCTGTGAGAGAAAGTCAGTTGGAAGCAACTCTTACTATGAAGTGGTTTTCAAGCGTTTGGAAAAATGAATTGTTTTTGAAGAAAGAACTGTTGAGAAAGTCCAAGATAAATCATTTGATAGAAGGCCAGTATAATCTCTGAAAAAAGGAATATAATTTGTCCGGAAAAATCTTATGATCATGAGTGTGAACAATGAAGATTCTGTACCTCGAAGGGCCAGGGTACAACCTGAAGAAGAGGGACTCTTGCATACTGTCCTAGCTACTCGCAATCGACCTCACCAATAGTACATACGAGGTAGGTCTAGGATAGTTGCTGGCGTACTAGGGAGGTGGCCACAATGGCTGCAAACATGATAAATATAACCCAACAGAACATGGCCATGCATGAATAGTTAAGGAGCATGCATGGCCAATGAGGATACCTAGTTCCTCCATATGCAGTCCAGGGAAATTGATTTCAAGATCCTTTACAAGGAAACTATTACCGTGGTAAAGTGGAGGTCCATCCCAAATGGCTGATTACCAACATTATGCAAGGGAGGAAGCTCTCCAGGAAAAGGAAGTCGGGGTTGATATATCTACCAACTATGACACTGACCGACCCACTAAGGTCCCATTCAACTTTCCTCCAAATTACGATCCAGAAGGCATGTCCCAGAGGTCCATATGTGTCATTGGCAGGTTGAAACCAGGGTTGCCTAGAAATAGACAGTAAGAACCACCTCAGTTTGAAAGATAAAATGAGCTTGTTTATAACGATGTGCCTCGGAATCCTCCCTAGGAATAAGCAAGATAGGAGAGCGGAGCTAGAAAGGAGTTAAGCACGACCTTTCCAACCACCCCCAAGAACTCAGGTTCGGGAAGATGAAAATTCAGACGATCTACAAAGGTCCTGCGATTTTGACGACGACGATGACAATCTACCATTTTCACAAAGGATTTGGAATGCCCCTCTCTAAACAACTTCATCCCAAGTTTGATGGAAGAGGTGATCCTACGAAGCATCTCAATAGCTTCAAAACTCACGTGAGCCTAAGAGGATCCACTCTCGCCATAAAGTGTAGAAAATTCCACTTAACTCTAAGTGGAGTGGCTGAAATATGATATACCATACTTCCAGAAAAAAGCATTCGAAGTTTGTTAGACTTTAAGAAAATTTTCCTTAACTGCTTTACAACAAGCAAGGAAGGTGAAGGGCCGATATAAGGCCTACATGACATTAGACAACAACAAGGCGAGTTATTGAAAGCTTTCTATCCCATTTCACTGATGAAAGGACATACTGTGTGCAAGTTACAGATAGAGAAGATCTGACAGCCTTAAGGGGAGGACTGGACATGAACTCTCTTTTCTGGAGGGAAGTACAAAACAAAGACCCTACTAGTTATGATGTCTTATTGGAAATGATAAGGCGGGAGATCATCAATGAAAAATTAAGAGATAATAGGAATAGGGCAAACTAAGAACTCTCACCTTCCCAAATACAAAGAGGAAGAGTCTAGACCTAACATTTAATGGACCACCAGGTCGGACGGTAGAACTTCCTCAATCTACGAAAAGCATTGGTTGCAACAACATTAAGCGCAGTCCCTACTTTGGCTTATGAGAAAGTGAATCCTAGTATTGAAATGTACCAAAGACGACCATGCCAATGATTCTCCTAAATGGGGGAAAGGTAGGGGATGAGGCGTCGAACCTAGAAATAGGGACAAAAAGCCCCTCTACTGTACGAATCACCACTCATCTGGCTACAAAATTGCTAACTGTAGATATATTGCAATATACCTTCAAAATCACAATCGATAGAAAAATAGGTGCCTCCAAAGAGACGTTCTTCCTAGGCAAAACCAACTGTCCAGGAATGATGAGCCGATGTGCCCCAATTTAAAGACATCTATCAAAGGAGAGATGGTGATCAGGAAAGACCCAAGGATGGTCAAATGCAGAGAATAAGCCCCTCAGCTAATATTGACTGTAAACCCATCCAAGAAATTTATACGATTTTTTGAGGCTCATATGTTGGGGAGATCTAGAAACTCCCAAAGAAGTAATGAAAGGGAAGCGAGAGACCTCCCATATGGCGAGTTTCATAGTTAGCAACAACCGACCCTCCACCGAGAGAAGGGTTCAACCTATCGCATTCACCCCAGATGATGCAATTGTACATTATCCACATTGTGACGCCCTAGTAGTGAGGGCTGTTGTATCATGCAATGGCCTAATAATGTTGCTAGTGGATAATGGGAGCTCTATCAACATCATATTTGAAGCCACCTTTGATAAAATAAAAGTTGACCACTGATAGTATTGTCTCAAGGGGTAAAATCACTCTAACAATAGAGATGGGGACAACACCCTTAACTGCATATCACTTTATGGAATTTCTGGTGGTGGACAACAGTTTCATTTACCATGGAGTGCTTGAGAGGCCGACACTAAGGGAATTATGGGTCATTATGTCTATTCAACATTTATGTATGAAGTTCCCAATAGAAAATGGAATCGCCACGATCAGAGGCAACCAAATGAGTGCAAGGAAATGCTACTCAAACTTCCTTAGAAAAGCGGAACCACAATATTAATGTAATCCTAACAAACATTGACATGGATGATGTCCCTAAACAGTGGAATAACCTTGAACAAGGGAAAGACGTTGAGATAATGGATGCCTCTAAAGAAAAGAAAGTCCTTGGAGCCATAAGCACCTCTGGAAGAATTGGACTCTCGCATCATCAATTGCAAGCCTCAAACAGCCCAGTAGAGGAATTGGAGAGTTTCCAAGTAAATCCTCGAGATCCTTCCAAATGTTTAAAGGTTGGAAAGGATCTGCCATTAGAGGTCAAGGAAAAGCTGAAAGGTTTCTTGCGCAAAAACTTAGACGTCTTCGCTTGGAAGCATGAAGACATGGTTGACATTGATCTAAAAATCAGTTGGCACCACTTGAAAATTGATCCTAAGCTTATAGCTTATATATAGAAAAGAAGAGCCCTCGATACAAAGAGATACAAAGCCCTAGGCGAAGAGGTAAAGAAGTTAATTGAAAATCACTTTATCAATGAATCGATGTATCCAAAGTGGGTCTCCAAACCTATCCTGGTTAAAAAGCACAATGGCAAGTGGAAAGTTTGTGTGGATTTCTCAAACCTAAATCAAGCTTACCTTAATGATAGCTTTCCACTTCCTCGGATGGACCAACTAGTGGACTCGACAGCTAGACACAACCTGCTTAGTTTCATGGATGCCTATTCTGTGTACAATCAGATCTTGATGTTCCCAGCTAACGAAGAGCATATTTCATTCATAACGGAAAAAGGGTCTTTATTGTTAAAAGGTCATGGCCCTTTGAGTTGAAAAACGCAGGGGTCACTTATCAAAGACTTGTTAATAAGATGTTCATTGACTTTATTGGAAAGAAAATGGAGGTATATGTGGATGACGTGCATGTGAAAAGCCTGAAAGAAAAAGATTATGTCAAGCACTTCAACAAAACTTTCCAAATATTGCAGAGGTACATGATGAGGCTTAATGAAATGCGCCTTTGGAGTTGCCTCTAGAAAAATTTTGGGCTACATGGTCAATTAAATAGGCATTGAAGCTAACCCAGAGAATATCACAGTCTTGATTGAAATGAGATCACCTCAGAACCTAAAGAGTATAGGGCCTCACTGGATGTGTGGTTGCATTGAATTGCTTCATCTCAAAGGCAACAGACAAATGCCTACCTTTTTTTAAAATTTTAAAGGGAGGAAATAAGTTCCAGTGTACAGAGGAATGCAAGATAGCACAGCAAGAGTTGAAGAAGCACTTGGGACAGGTTCCTCTCCTCTCCAAACTCAAGGCTGATGAACCAATGCAGCTATACCTAGCGGTAATCCTCGACGTAATCGGCTCAGTTCTTATAAGAGAGGAAGGTGGTCACTAGCTACCCGTTTATTAGGTAAGAAAAACACTTTTGGCTACAAAGACTCGCTATCTAGACATGGAGAAGCTAGCACTCTCCTTAGTAATATCTTCACATAAATTGAGGCCTTACTTTCTGTCCCATTCCATATAAGTTCTAACAAACTACTCTCTCAAGCAACTGCTGTAGAAGCCCGATGCTTCAGGAAATTACTGAATTGGGTAGTGAAAATTAGCGAGTTTGATATTGTGTTCAAACTAAGGGCATAGCAGAGTTTACCTCTATTCTAAAATAGAAGAAGAGATGGAACCCATCGAACCTCCTACATGGAACCTTTTTATTGATAGCTCTTTAGGGGACACTGGATTTGGAGCTGAAGTGGTCTTGGTTAGTCCAGAGGGACATAAGCTGAATTGTGCAGTGAGATTTGGCTTCAAGGCCACCAACAATGCAGTAGAATACGAGGCCATCCTAGTTGGCCTTAGATTACCTAGGGAGATCAGGCGAAGAGACTGGTAACAGCAACGACTCCCAGCTTGTAGTTAGCCAGGTTCATGTCAAATTCTCAGATGGAGACAAGTCCATGGCTGCTTATCTTAAATTGGTCATAGAGTTCATTCCAATTTTTGAAAAATTTAAATCCTCTGAATAATAGGGTTCCTCAAGGACCAAGCATGATCCTCTGAAAAAGAGGAGGCCCAAAAATTCAGAAGACGGGCAACTCACTTCGTCTTGCGAGATGATGTGCTATACAAATGAAGTTATCCTTTCTCTGATGCATAGAGGTAGAACAAGCAACCTATGTGCTCTGAGAAATTCATGAAAGGGTATGTGACAACCACTCGAGAGGGTGGTCCTTAGCAAAAAAGGTGTTAAATAACGATATTATTGGTCCACATTGAAAAATGATACACATCAGTTTGCAAAGAGATACGATAAGTGTCAACACTTTGCAACAATTCAGAGGCTGTCTTCTCAAGAGCTAAGTGTTGTTTCTAGCCCCTGGTTGATTTCCAAATGGGGGATTGATCTTGTAGGCTCCCTACCTAAAGGAAGGGACAATTTCAACTTCGCGATTGTCGCCATTGATTACTTTAACAAATGGGTACAAGACGAACCCCTTTCCAAAATTCTTACAGAAACACATCATCTGTAGGTTTGAATTCCCCATACAATTGTCTCAAATATTGGGCGACAATTTAACAACAAAATGATTAGAAACTTATGTGAAGAGCTGAACATCAGGAAACATTTCTTCTCCCTACATCACCCTCTGGTTAATGGACAGGTGAAAGCTGTTAATAAGACTATCAATAAGCTGAAAAGAAAGTTAAAATCTTTCAAATGGGCTTAGGTCGACAAACTGCATCAAGTCTTACGGGTCATCCGAACTACGAAAAGAATGGCTACATGAGAAACTCCCTTCTCTATGGCTTATAGAGCCACGGCTATGAGCCCAGTTGAAGTGGGACTGTCATCTCGTCGTTGTTTTCAATATAATAAAATATTTACCGATAAGATGAGAAGATGCGAACTAGACATCCTTGAAGAAAGAAGAGACGATTCTTGAGTAAAGTTGACACTCTACCAACGAAAAATGACTAGATACTACAGTTCTAAAGTTAGGAAGAAGTCATTTTACTTGAATGAACTAGTGTTTTGGAGGTTATTCTTATATTCTAAAGAACACAGGGCAAGAACCCTTGGTCCCAACTAGGAAGGCCCCTACCATCAAAGAAGAGGCTCAGCCTGGAACTTATAAAATTGAAAATATGGATGCAAAGGTACAACCTCATCCATGGAACACAGAGTATTTACGAAAATATTACGAGTAAGAATGTAACTATATAGTTTGTACGGTTCTTGATTCAATGAAATTTCATTTTATTAAAATGCTTGCCAAGAAAAAATACCTCATATTGACAAAAGTCAAAGGAAAAGGCTCCGCATAGATGAATTGTCCTTACGCAGAAAAGCGTGGACACTTCGATAAAGAGCTAGATCAAAAATAGACCACATATTTATTTGCGAAGTGGAGAGTCATGCCTTTAACAACAAAAGTTGTTAAGGAAACCTCGGGATGGGCAAACTCCTCAACCTCATACTCGGGGAAATGCTTAATTCTATTAAGTTGAATTTGTTTTAATTAAGCAAAGTTGGAAAAAATAAAAGAAAAAAGTATGTCATATTGACAAAAGTTAAAGGAGAAGCCTCTTTATAGATAAATTGTCCCTATGCAGAGAAGCGTGGGCACTTCGACGAAGAGGTAGATCTAAAAAGAGTCTCCGTCTTTATTCACGAAATGGATAGCACATGCAATTAACAACTAAAGTTGCTAAGGAAACTTTAGTATGGGCAAACTGTTCAACACCATAATTGGGGAAATAACTAAAAGGCACGCGAACTACAAACACTTTTACAAAATTCAGAGTGCATTAAATTCAAAGTGCAACAAAGCCGAAGTGCAAATAGGCTCAGATGTCAAGTTAGAATGGTAAGAGACCTTTAACACTTGCACAAAATTACAAGTTTGAAAAACAAATTGAAAATGAAATAAATTCAAAAGCATTACAAAGCAATAAAATAAGTAAAAGGTATGGAAAGGAAAAGAAACGCAAGTATATAGACAAACAAAATTTTTATTTATTGAATAGATAATTACAATTGTGAGCCAAAGCCATTTACATTGAAAATGCAAAAACAAAAACATATCAATTAAACAGGTGGGGGAGGGTGAGCTACAAAGGGTACAATAGCATTGGGAACCACGGCTTCAGAAGTTTCTTCAGCAGCATCATTGTCAATCTCGATCACATGGCTACCCTTTACAAGAGTTTGAGGCTTTTGTTATCTCTCTTTCAAAAATTTTGACCTCAAATCAAAGGTTTCGACGATTTGGGAGTTAACTTCAATCTACTCCACCATCTCGCTGTAAGCATACCTTCGTCAGAGCTTAGCAAAGTTTTGGTATGCCTCTGTCAAGTGAAAGTTGGCAATGTAGTGCTTTACAGTATCATCACCAGTAGATTAAGCTTCTTGCATCGCCGTCTCAACCTCTTTTGTCATGCCAGAAACTTTGACGTTCAGCTCCCTTACCCGTTGCTTTAAGGCAACATTCTCTTTATTGGCCTTCTCCAAGTCCTCATCAGCTAACTTTGGGAGATAGTCTACTTTCTTTTTCATATTTTCTTTATTGCCTCAGCCTCATCCTCAACCTTGGCTTTGCTGGCTACCTCTTCAGCCTAAGAGGCTTTATTCACAAATTTTCTATTTTTACTCTGAAGATTTTTAAAGAGGGTTTCAGCTTCTATGGCCACCCTGAAGGCCCTTTCCATTTGGCTGATCATGGTGGCGAAAAGGTCCACTGCATGGCTGGTCTCCACGAAACTTGGCCATCTATCAGTCCAAAACTTGTGAAATATGGATGCGACAGTTTGAACCTTTGGATGAAGCATGATGAAAACTTCTGAAGCTAGTTCATCGCTCCGCTGGAAGACTACAAGTTTTAGTTGGACGAGTCAGGAGCCGTCGACCTTCTTGAAGTTCTTGTCCTCTTCGACGACCCTTGCTCGAAGGCGCCACAATAGTTGGCCTCTTCTAGCCTCCCTTTACCGCAGCTATTGAAGCTGCCATCAGCTTTTCCCCAACAGGGACTTCGGAGCGAAGGGATATAGTGGCCATTGACCCACCATCTCCGTTGGTACAGAAGCGATGTTTCGTCTTAGGGACCTCCTCCACAATTTTTCCCTTTGTCCTTCAAGAGAGTTCGCCCTTCTTCCTCCTGACAACAGCCACCTCCCTGATCTTCTCCACTTGGTCCCACATCAGAAGAAGATATGAAGATTAAATATCCATATTTATTTGGTAGGTTTTAAATTTTGAGGACAAAATTTCTTTAACTGGGGGATAATGTATCATCCCGAAATGTTCTAGCAAAAAAATTAATGTTTTAGAAAATAATTAAAAAATTTAGGGACTTAATAGTATAAATGTTATAGGAATTATAATTAAAATAGTATTATGAAAATTGCAATTTTATAAAATGGGGTAATTGCATATTTACCCTAAGTGTTAAAAGCGCATTTGCACATGTAACCCTTATCATCCCCTATAAATAGGGGATCAATGTAGAAGTGGGACACACATCCTTTCATTCATTTTCTTCACGTAAGTTTTATTTTTCGTTCTTTATTTAAGTTAATTATTTATTTATTTAGATAATTATTTAATTAATTATTTTAAGTACTTAATTGATTTATGAGTAGGAATTAAAGTTCTTGTTTTAGGGTTCTTCAATAATTGAAGGAAGATAAAATTAAAGTTAAATTTAATTAATTAAATCAAGGACGGTGAATTATAATTTCTCTATTTCAAATTCTTAACTCATAAAGTTTTAAAAATTTATAAGTTATTTCAAGGAAAAAAAAATGACTTTAGTTTACCTAGCTTGGATTATCAAAGATTATGTGAAAGATATTTGGGGAAAAGANGAAGTGGGACACACATCCTTTCATTCATTTTCTTCACGTAAGTTTTATTTTTCGTTCTTTATTTAAGTTAATTATTTATTTATTTAGATAATTATTTAATTAATTATTTTAAGTACTTAATTGATTTATGAGTAGGAATTAAAGTTCTTGTTTTAGGGTTCTTCAATAATTGAAGGAAGATAAAATTAAAGTTAAATTTAATTAATTAAATCAAGGACGGTGAATTATAATTTCTCTATTTCAAATTCTTAACTCATAAAGTTTTAAAAATTTATAAGTTATTTCAAGGAAAAAAAAATGACTTTTAGTTTACTTAGCTTGGATTATCAAAGATTATGTGAAAGATATTTGGGGAAAAGATGGTAAAAAGATGAATGAAGAAAAATTGTTTGAAAATTAAAGAAGAAATGGAGTAGGGATAGAAAATGATTTAGTATAATAGTTGTTAACATTTTCATGATATTGGTTATGGAAATTGGGCCACTGATATATATATATATATGTGGACATGGTAATTCAACTAGGAAGAAAAGATTTAGCAATTGAGGCTTAACTTAATTTTTTTTTAATTTCATTATATGATAAGGTGAGAAGTAAAATGTTATAATGCATAGTGTCAAGGGTGAGGTACGTTGGAAAGTTAGTAAAGAAGAATATGGATTGGATAAGAAATTGATTAAAAGGCGGGCGTACACACACACACACACTCGTGTGTTAAATGAAATTAAAAATGGATCAAACATGAAATGGAATATAATATGGTAGTGTATTGGCTAGTTAATTTTTATATGTACTAATTTTATTTTAGAAATTATGAAATTTATTTTATAACAATAACGAGAATTTCATTTATATTATTATTAGTACTATTGTTGTTGTTGTTGTTGTTTATTGATAGTAAACTAGTGTCATTATTAGTATTATTACAAGGGGTGTTTTATTAATTAAATTATACTATCTTGTAGGTTTAGTTTAGGTTTGGTAATTATGAAATAATACGGTAAATTATGATTAATGTAGAGATTATTTTATTAACACAAATATTGATTAAGAAAGTCGCGAAAAAGTTAAATATTGATTTTTTTCAACTACAGTACAAAATACATGAATATGTGAAATTATGTGTTTATATGTGTTTTTTTCTTTATGTGATATGGTGGTGTGACACTTGTGTATTAAGTTTATTTGGAAAATGTGTGGATGATACATTTTCAAAGTCATGCATACTTTTGTTGTCATTTTCATTGAGTTTATAATTTAAAATCTTTAATGTGAATCCCATTATAGACGTGTCGTATTATTGTGTCCGAATACCGCTTTGAGGCTCCTAACGATCATTAAGGGTAGTTAAGGATAGGGTATTTGGTGTTTGGCACCCGTATAAGGCATAAGGTCCCTTGGTGTCCATAGGACTACGAATAGGCACATGGAGCACTGTATACTTAGGTTAGGCCTTGATTTATATATTATATTCTGATGTGGCATCATGAGTCTCGATAGGTAAGGACGGATGCATTGACATTGATTTGTACTCGAGTGTTGGCCACGTTATTTTGTGCTCACACTGTACATTATAATAAGGATTCGGGCTCAAATATGCTTGATAGACATCATTGCATCCTCATATTTACTGAAATTTATTGTTCATGTTTTATATTTTGTACTGTAGATGGCTCCCCGAGAAACTGAAATCATCAGAACAACCAAACATGCCCATATTACTAAGGACTAATAGATACACATGTTATTCATACACGGACCCACTATGCTCGTTTTTATACAATTGTTGATGAGGATAAGGGGATTGAAACTTTTGAAGAATATAAAGATTTTGTGATGGTGCTGGTTGATATCTATAACTTGATTACATGTTGCTACGTAAATACTATGATATACATGAAGTAGACAGTAAAGTGATATAATGTAAAATAGGGTAATGGTATATAATAAAAGAACGTTGATGAGAACCACGTAACAATGATCACTACGCAACCCTGCAACAAATTGATGATCTCAAGAAAGCCCAAATAATAATCCTATTTAGAGTAAAATAATGAACTAAGAAACCAAATAAAATGGAATTTGAATGGCATCTTAATTATACAACGCGTGATCTACTCTGCTAGTTTGCTACTTGAATCGAGTTGATCCACTTGGTTTCTTCTTTCGAGCCCAACATGAAACTTGTTCATTGACTTGTTAACTTTGACACTTCGTCCACCATAGCTTGTGTAAGCAATCTCATTGTCTCTTTTACCCGTTTTGCCCTCGAACGTGTCATCAGGCCTCCTTCGATAATCAATGGTCTCGTCCTGGACTCGACTTTTGGATCATATCAAACGTAGTGAAAATGGAATAAGTTAGCTGACGTTGACGTACCACCACATCAACCTACTATAGGTTAGATCTAAGAAAAACTTTTTGAAAATTATCATACACTTCTTTTGACTAGAAATTTTTGGATTGTTATATTGCTAACTTGTTACTATTATTTTGTAAAGCAAGTTCCCTTTTGGTATAATATAAATTTAGTGGTTCTTTTAACTCTTTATATTATTAATTTAATTTTCATGATATGTTTTGATTTTACTGTAAAATGCCCACTTGAGTCAAATACAAGTTATTAAATCCTAGTATGATTTAAAAACTAAGAATAAAACAATAAAATAATAATAATAATAATAATAATAATAATTAATTAATTAATTAATTAAATTAAGGGTAGAATGTCACACCGCTGCCTCAGATATCAAGCGTGCTCGTCAGGAGAGGGGGATAGGAGTTCAATGTCATAAGGAATCCGATATTTTTCCCTCAAATTTGCTAGGTGTGATGCATTTATAGTTGAAGGAATTTCGGCGGCCTTCCAAGCCACCCCGTTATTTTTCCTACCTTCCTAGACAGGTAAAGCACTATGTCCACCCGTAACGGCTCGAACCAGGTCGACTGTGTTTGTTATTTTTACCCGCATCTCAGAAGCCATTTGGCTTATATCAAAATTCTCCTATAAGAATATGTCAATCAGTTTTTTAGTTAAAGTTTAAAATACTTATGAAATGCACGAGGGACAGTGAAGAAAAGTCATCATAATTTGCAAATGTGAAGATCAAGAAATGAGATTGAGAGATGATTGCTAATTTCGTAAATAGCAAAGTCATTTTTGCCTTAAATTGTCGCATTTTATAGGCAGAACCTCTTAATTTGAGTTGTTAGATGTCGATCTGGATCATCTCACCATTCATTTGGGATTTAAATCTGAGCTACTCAGTACATCGGATGCTTTATCTTCTACGGCCTAAATTAGAGCATCTTCATCACGCGATCCAATGCATCTAAATTTTGTAGGACACGTATTTGAAAGCTATCATTGTCCATTAAATACGGCGACGATTGCGTGTATGGGAAGATGAACCGCTTCAGTTATCGTTTCTTGAAAACATACGAAACAACAAATCATTTGGACGCAATAATTAAGGACGCATCGCGTTCCCAACATTTCAAAAAACATAGTTCTCCATAATTAATGAGTTACAGCCTCGGCAAGTAGCAGAGAAATCTCACGTCAACTGCTTCGGATAGGTTCAGATATGCAGAGCCACTTCGAAGAGAACAGCCTCAAACAAAATTTGTCCTGTTGACGCTCCTCTAATTTATCCCAAACGTTCAAAAGT
>CAIGRL010157363.1:0-16628 GCA_903798325.1 Fraxinus xanthoxyloides
TGAAAGTTTGGAGTTCGTTTGACTTCTTTTTTTATGAAAATTGTCCATTAAAGTGATAATATTTTTTACTATTGGTTCTAGAATTTGTTCCAATTGTCAAAAATAAAAAATAAAAAAAATTTAAAAAAATAAAATAAATTTTTTTTTCCTCCGCCCCTGATGATGATTATTATGAAGATGACGGCAACTCTAAAGTGTCACTTACTGGCCTTCTTCATCATCGAGGTAGAGTCGTTTTGGGACGTTCAGGAAGTAATCGTAGGGATGCAAATGGAAACTGAATTAGATTTTAACAGGGTTAGAGAGGGTAAGAAAATGTGAAACTGTAGATTTTATAGGTCATAGTCAATGGGCAGTAAAGGGTTAACATTTGTATTTAACATTCTCATCCTCATTTACTTCTTACACATATTCCATGCTTCGATGAGTTTTCGGATGGCTAAAGAATGGAAAAAGTTATTTAATAAAAAAATCGTGGGCCAGCCTCTTGTGAGAGGGACACCCCGGTGTACAAATAGCATGGTCGCTAAAGGATCTGGAAGATATGATAAACACTTGTTCATAAAATTTTACCCTGGTATACAAATAATATGGTCCTATAGAATGTGGAGGATATGATAAACACTTGTTCATAAAACTTTGTCAGTCTGCAATTTCCTGATGCACTCGTCTTTTCATGTAAATTATTGACTTTCTTTTTGGATTTGCTAATGAAAATGTATGTTCGACATCTGAGGATCTTTCCAAATTACAATTTGTATACATGATTCTTTTCAATTTTCAAGTGCAAGAAACAAATAACTAACTTTATTCACGATATAAAATGAAGAATTCATGCATGATCCTCTTAGATATCATCAGTTTGTGGAATCTTTAGATACTTAAAGGCACACTGGACAAGGGTTTCTATTTCAAAAGAATAATGATGGAGATTTTGATTGGTTAATTTCATTGTCAATTGAAGGTCAAGTACTGGTTATTGTACCTTCTTGGGAGAAAATTTATTACATGGAAGCAAAAAAACAATCGGTTGCTCACTCTAATGGAGAGACAGAATTTAGGGCTATGGCTGCTTTGGTTGAAATCATTCTCTGGATTTAAAGGTAGAAGTGAAAGAACCAATGATGTTTTAATGTGATGACAAATCTACTCTATATATAGAGCATAATCTCGTTCATCGTGACTGGACCGAGCATGTGAAAGCTGTACGCCTTCAAACTTGAATTGGGAAAAAAAATCGTATTCACTTTGTATCCTCTTGTAAACAACTTGCGGAAGTGCTCACAAACGGATTTCCAAGTAAATCATTTATCGTATTGCTGTCGAGCTTGGAAAGCAAGATGTCTTTCCACCATCTGGAGTTTAAGAATGTTGATTTATATTTTCCATCTACTTGTACAAATGTATGTAGAAGATCAAGTCTTTTCCTAAACTAGGGTCAAGACTCATTGTATTTGTTGTGTATTAATAGAGCTAATAGAATTTCTTCTCTCAGATTTCTTTTGGGGCAATTTGAATGTTGGGGAAATAATTTTGCTACAGTGAAGCTAATATATCTCCAAGAAAGAAAAGAGAGAACAACATATACTAGAAAAATCCACACATTAATTAACACAAAGGTTCTGTGATTTGACTCTGGTATTTAATACAAATTTGTCTGTTATATGATTACTAGTTAAAGAAAACTACATAAAGCTCATTAGTAGCCCTCCACACACTTATTCATGAACTTGTTCCACTGCTTTTTGCAGTTTACTTCGTAATTTGACCTGCATAAAGAAAAGGGCAAACATAACTCAATTTGTATAGAACAATGCTAAATTCAAACAAGAGAAGATCTTTCCTCTAAGCAAGCACAGACAAAAATAAAAAGATATGAACAGAGACAACACAATGGAACACACAGACACACACACAGAGAGAGAGTGAGAGAGAGAGTATTTACATGGTTCAAAGTAGGCCATGCACTTATCAGGAAGCTGCATGGCCATGTTCCGGTCAACCCCTGAAATGGTCGGGCCATTCAAAAGTGCACACAGACAAGGCTGGCCTAGAGCTTTAATGGCAGCACAGCAAGCCTCAGTTGGAGCCATGTGTATAAATGGAATCACTGAGGCCCTGCAAGGTATCAGCTGAACGAGTGTCGAGAAGTAACTGCTGCCACAACTCATCTGTCCATTGCTTTCCTGCCCTTGACAAGCCATCACAAACACAAGCAACAGCAAAGTCAGCAGGGTGTTTGTTTTGTAGAATTTCATGTTTTCAGGCTTGGGTTAAATCCAATACCAGTAACTGAAACTTATAGCAAAATTTCATCTAGGTTACCAAACTTTGTTTTGTATCCAACTGATGCTATTTCATATTTCTTACCCCAACACTATGTCACACTTGATTCATGTCACCTGTAAGAGCTAGCTAACTCTGTTCTACAGCGTTGACATGATTTTGGCACCTTTCCATACAGTTATAACACTCACAATTCATGAGATGGCCCTCCTATACTAAGGAGTCGATGATTTTCAAACCACATGATGTGATATTCTGAAGAAAATTTCAATTTGCAGCTTACTGTGGATATGTGCACCACCTGTAGATTAGAGTCTAAAATACACATTTTGACCTGCAGACCAGGCGAAGGCAGTGTTATTTATTAGTTTTGGGATAATTTATTTGTACAATGTTTTTTTACAACATTGTTGACATTGTTGTAGGTGGCAAAAAAGTGTTGGTTAAAAAGATAAATTATCTTTTAAACGGTCTAATGACAACATATTACGTGGCATGTTGTCAACAATATTGTACATCAAACATGATTGATCAGTTTTGCATTGTAAGGGAATAACTACGCCCAAAATCAAGTGGGAAGAAAAGACCAGCATTTCAAGATTGGAAACAAAAATAATAAATTGCTCTCTCAACAATTGTCTTGTGGAGAAAAATTATTGAACACAAATTCATACAGCGTGTCTTATAAACAATTTAGGGAAACTAAGAAATTGAATGACTTGATTGAATCCAGAATTCCTGCTATCTGCCCACCAAATACTTGAATCTCCAAGTGTTACTGGCATTAAAAGAACCGCATTCAAGTTGTTATAAGTTATCAAATGTCGCCTTTACTGCCTTTGAGATTAATGACAGCAAGTTCTTGTTCGACAAACTCTCCAGCATGCATGGGAGGATACTTGCTGGCAAGGGGGGATTCTGCAAAGTGGCCTAGAGGTTTTAACACAGCATCTGATGCTATGTGTGCAAAAAGCTACAAAAGATCAAGAGAAAGTCAATTAATAGCAATTGAAGTCATGGTGACCATGATAAACTAAAACTACAATGCAGAAAATGAGAAAAATCAAAATGATTGCAACCTCACAACTTAACTCACCGTTGAGGACACTCTCCACAGGCTGCGGTTTTGCTCCAAGGCTAGTTTGATTGCATCAGTTGTCCGGTTAGTCACAACAACCTCGTGCATGCCAGCTATGCAGTCTCCTGCAGTCAACCACTCTATCTGCATATATATTAATACAAAGTGAGGGCTCAAAAGAACATTGATTATCTCCACTGATAAAGACTTCATCAGTACAAGAAAGAGAACTAAAATTCACAAATTCTTGCTCAAAAGTTGGATTGGAAACCTTAGAGGTAAAAAGATGGGAAAGATTTTTAGATCAAAACATTATATCTGTTTAAACACTTCACTGAACATACACAATCCCAAAAAAAAAAATTTAAACTGACATCCAGTACATGCAAGTATTCCGCTGTATAATTGAGGGTATGATTGGAGGCTAAAATAATTTAACCAAATTATCTTCTCATATATGGCCAATTATATATGACCAATAAAGGAATGAACAACAAAACAGCCAGATAAACCCATGATAAAATAACCAAATTATCTTATGTTGTATTATTGAGGATATGATAGGGTTAAATTTAATTAAACAAACTATCTTCTCATAAATGGCCAATTATATATGATCAATAAGGGAATGAACAACAAAACAGCCAAATTGAACCCACAATATAATCATAACCAAATTAGCTTCTGATATATAGACAATTTCATTAATAACGGACTAAACAACAAAACAGCTGGCTTAATCCCACAAGTAAATCGTTAGAAATTAAAATCATCTGATCTTAACAATAGTCAGAACTGGGGGAATCATACCTGCTTTCCTGTTTGAATGAGGAGACATCCCACTGGAACCTTCACTTCCATTTTTTGCCCATTTCTTAGCCAAATATTTAGACCTGGGAATCTACTTCTTCCATGAATTGTAAGGAAGTTGAGGTCATAGTGATATCCAGCAAACACAGTACCTACTTGGCCATGACGTCTTAGGTTACTCCCTGTTGGAGCAAGCAGATGAGGTCCCTGGAATTGGAGAAGTGGTTTAAGAGTATGTCTAGCCATAAAGAAAAAATGTTGGTATGAAAATAGAACTGCGAAATTCTGGAAAACCTTGAATGACACTTAAATGCAAAAATGCCTAAAAGGAGTTTTGTGCCAGTGAAGCAACAGTGCGGATGGCTTAAGGCTTGGTACAGAGAACTATTAGGGAAGTTTGTAGTAGTAAAATATTAGGGAGGGGGAAGTGAACTTGGTTTCATCTTTGGCAGGATTTAGTGATTGGCAACTTTTCAGCTACGATTCACGCCTCAAGTGGATGAATAAATATTCCATTACTCTAGTTTTCTTTAATTTAGAAGGCACAAAGGATGTATTGGAGGAAAGGGAATTTGAAGGCAAGGAAGAAGGGTAACCCTTTACGTAAAGAGACTTCAACTTTTGGTTTTTTACATAAATTTTCTTCATGTGTTATAATGATCATCCATGTTGCAAGCCCCACTTCCAAATTATCAATAAAATTATGTAGATTGCAATGATGTGATAGGAATGGACTAGATACATAAACCAAGACTCAATTGATAAAAGAAGAGGAGCTGAGCAAACAAAATAGCAAAAAGACTGGCAGGCACAACTCACACATGTATTGAAGCTCTTCCAGGTTAACTATTTGACTATCCATAAGCAACAGGACTCATATTTGATGCATGACATATATTTACCTTTGATCTTTTACTATACATAGTACAATAACAAACTAAGCCTTGTTCTCAATAAATTTTGGTTCAGCCATATGATTCTTCTAGTGTATAATATGGAAGCAAATGGTCAAAGCAAGAATTAGAGGCACTTTAAAAATATCGAATCATATCATACATATTTTTCGATTCCAACTAGATAACTCATACAAAGACAAGAAAGACAGGAGATCAAATAACCCAGGAAAGAAATGCATCTGAAATTTCACATTCTTTTATAGTTACTCTCTTCTGGAGAAAAAGACATTTAATTGCAGTCTTATAAGACAGCCTATAGGCATCAATTTTCTGAGAGGGTGGGAACAGGACTAGAAGTTACAGTCATGGCTTATTTGTATTTTTATAACAATCAGATAGAAATGCTGGGACAGAATTGAAGAAAGACTAGGATGGTTGATATAACAATAACCCAAAAAAACAGTAACCTGCTTCATAAGAGAAGTGAATGCAGCCTTCTGCAGGCCAAAGCCAATGGCCGCCATTTCGGCAACAGCCTGAACAAGAATAGTATTACACGACAGTTAAACAATGTGTAACAAGCTGCAGGAAATAAGAAACACACAGTGCTGATGATTCACCTCTATCGCAGATATCATCTTATGTCCCCATGAATTCATGGTATCTTTCCACTCAGGAAATCCCTCAGGTATTACAGGCTCCGAATTAAGCTCCTACAAGATGGACACTTGTCAATAACAAATAGAAGACAACCGTCTCAAAAGCAGAATGAAAGGAATTCGATCAACCTTAAAGCGGGTGTTTGATGGTCGTGGACCAACTCTCCACATGAATCGCCACTTAGGATCTGGTCCAGTGAGAGCCGATGGCCGAAACTCTATGGGCATTTCTCTTAGCTTCTCTTGGATTTCTTCATCAACTAGACTACGAGGTACTTCAACTCCTTCAGGTGTCACTCCAACCTGTGAAAATATGAGAGCAAAAAATTGCAATTAGATTAAGTGGCCCTCCACCAGCAAGACTATTAAACCCCTACTCCATGGAATATTATTAATTTCTAATCAGTTAACTATGTCTGTCCCTTCTAATTAAAGGGGTGTTTGGTAGAGATTAAAAGCGGATTAAAATTGAAAAACTAGCCGTTATGGTTGACTTTTATTAGACGGGTGGGACCCAATAACGGTCATATTTTCAATTTTAATTGGATTTTAAGCCATGTTTGGTAGAGATTAAAAGCGGATTAAAATTGAAAAACTAGCCGTTATGGTTGACTTTTATTAGACGGATGGGACCCAATAACGGTCATATTTTCAATTTTAATTGGATTTTAAGCCGTACCAAACAAGCTCAAATTAACTATGCTAGCTTCTCCATAGTAAAAATGTAAGTGAAACATGAAAAATAGGACAAAATTACTTTTTAGTGTCTAAGACTCTAAGTTAAGGGACTGTAACTAACAGAATTTGATCGATCGAAGAGGTATTCTGCAAGTGCTATTTGTATCCAGGCTCATTTGGTTTTTAAGAGACATCAGCCTCTAATTTAATTTCCAGGGAAGTTATCCCCTGGAAACAAATTGCCTACAAGTCTTTGTTAAGCACAGATAGCACTAGATAAGCATCAAACTCCAAAGCTTACCAGCCACTCACTTTTACAAATAGAACAGTGATTAACTAATTGCATTTATTTCTGCATGTGGTTTTTAATTAATGAAAGATGAGCTCAATTGAACTCGTTGAAATGAAAATGTGAGTCACTTTTGGTTTGTAAAATCTGTCGTAGAAAAAGGAGTAAACCAAAATGACAGCACAACATGGCTTGAAGATTTTGCTCATTAAAATGAAAAACCGGAACTTTCGTTTAATTACAAGGTTAATGAGGCAGAATAAACGTGCAAGGAGAAGGAAGATGATGTTCATTAGATGGATTTAAAAAATTATGAAATTGTCGTCATGCCCTTCATTTAATTCTTTAGAAAATACCTCAGTTTCCAAAGAGTTGTAACTGTACTGTAACTGTAATAATAATGTCACGATACTACTTTTGCAGCAACGACACCTTCCGAATCATGCTTGTCTCATATGGCCTCTTGATGCAATTATAGAAATTATAGAAAACTCTATCCCAATTATAGAAATTTAGTCGGCAAGGGAAAGAGATTAAAAACATATAGTACTGATGAAAATCTCATGATAAAGTAGGATTCATGTGAGGACATTATTAGTCCTAATTTAATCTGGATTTTCCAATCCAATTATAGCAATATAGTTGGTTTAGTCTGGCATAAATGTTTGCTTTGTTTAACCATTTGAAGAAGCAAAACTATGGACTTCAATTCCAGGTTCACTGTATTTTATGAAAAGGAAAATTCAACCAATTTTGAATTAACTTTCCCAATCCCAAGATATCATTTCAACTTCTGTTTATCGATGCACATAAGGCATACAAACATGAACTAGTTATGTATATATCGATATGATTCAAAGTATAAATTAACACACGTTGAGATATTTTCTACTCGAAAATGGAGGAGCAAAACTCAATATACACTCAATCATCACAATATTGGAGACCACTAATCAACTAGCCAGTTGAGCACAAATTTAAACATTAAATACTAAAACCAATCATGTGCATAAATCAGCACGGAATTGGTGCCTCGGAATCCAATTTAATTTTTTTAAAACTTATTACGTTATAATCTGAATTATAAGACCTCAATTACACACTGCAGAATGCTGCCCAAACTATAAAATAAAATTTTGAGAGGAACCTGATAATGGAGATGAGGGCGTTCTTGGAGGCGTTTAAAATCGTCCGGCATTTCGAAGTATTTCTCCATCATATCGATGAACAGATCGTTGTCTTTTGCTGTGCATCGCGGATCTTTGACTAGTAATGCTCCCGTCTCCCTTAGGGTTCGGCTCACCTCCGAGCACAGACACTTCAGCTGTGGATCAAGCTCTTCTTTACCAGAATCTGAGAATTCCAAGTATGGAGCCAGATCAATAACTGGAATTTCCATTTTTCGATTTTTTTTTTTTTTCTCTCTTTGTTCTTTAGAGAGTGTAGATTCGGAGCGTTGGTGAATGAAGGAAAAACAAAAACAAAAAAAAGTGGGAGAAAGGGGATGGCGGGAGAACGAAATCTTTTGTGCTTTTTTGCGTGGGGGGCTGAAGGCGCACGTTATTGAGATTCTTCCATTTTGGTTGTTTCAAAAGGAAAACATTTTTTTAATAATATTCTTGGAAAAGATCATTTATTTTACGTAATTAGTTTACGTATGGGAAAGTATGTAAACGCCAAAACGCAATCAAATCTTTATACGAAAAAGAAATATTCGCAGTGGATTCTCTCATTCATTTTCAATAAAATTACCTCACATTTCAATGCATTAAATAATAAATTAAAACGTTCAGACAATCTAAACTAGTGATTATTAAAATAAATAATAAAGAATAATGATGTCTAACACGAGCTATGTTTAGAACATTCCCAATATTAAGAAACATTGCATTAAAACTTTTGTCACATAAACGAAATAGGTTTTTTTTTTTAAAATAATAATAATGGGGACTCCACCAAAGTGTTTAAATTCAAAACGCGTTGATTCAATAATTGAATTTTCTCCCTTCCCCTCCATTTTATTTATTTTTATTTTAATATAGATAAACGGCATATGAGCAATATTATTGAGTTTTAAATGAAATAAACTAGAGTCCAATTTTAAGAGTATGTTTGGTACGGCTTCAAATCCAATTAAAATTGAAAATATGGTCGTTATTGGGTCTCACCCGTTTAATAAAAATCAACAATAACGGCTATATTTTCAATTTTAATCTGATTTTAATTTCTACCAAATACCCTCTAAGTTTGGATTTCTATTTATTAGACATTAGTGCTACATATACTTCCAAGTTTTTCAACTAACTTATAGCGTAAAATTGCTTGGAGATGTCTAATGCAATAGTGGAGTGCTTACAACAATGTGCAACATAAGCAATTATAGACGGTGTATAGAAAATTAATTTTATTCACAATCGACTACTACAATAGTCACCCTGTATGATGTTTCACTTGTGATTGTTTCATTATTAATATGAAGATCTATTTGATTGTTTTCTTCTTCTTTCTTTTTTTAAATCATTGCACATAGAATGTCATATAGAGCAACTATTATAGTCGCTCACAATAAATAACATTTATTCTAAGAAAAATCATCTTTAATGCAAGCTCATAGAGATTTCGTTAATGTAATGAGACGGATAAAATAGATAATGTCTAGAGTTCTGTTGATGTTGAAAACTTTATTAGATAGAGTAATTCGACGAAATTAATATTATCCATCCGATTTAAACATGAATCTATTTTAATCTAAAAAAATAACGAACACTTAGACAGTCAATCATAGAAATGCAAACTAATTCTCGACTTGAACATTATGTCTATGTTCTATTAGACATCAATGACATTAGACCGTTCAACTTCTATACAAAGTCTCTGTTTGATATAATTTTTTGTATTGTAAATTTTTTAAATATATGTGGTTAAAAAGTAAGAAAAAATATTAGGTTTACGTGTAAAGTATTTTATTGAGAGAAAGTATTGTTAAAAGTATGTAAGATAAAAAAGGGTGCTTTGGAAAAATAGATAGGTTAAGTATGTAGCAATTATTGTAGTGCATTAAAAATGTTCCCAATACATGTCTAGTGGCAATAGGATCCACTTTTAATTGTCTAATTAATTAAATCGCATTTTTACGCGCTAAAAACCTTCCCTAACTATTATGACATTAATACATGGGTTATTACTATTTCAACCCCCAACTAAATTCTTGAATTCACACCTAATTTTTGTTATTCACACAATAAAATCCTAAGTAACACTTCAATATAATTTTAAATTGAGGATTTGAAGAAGCATTAACACCTTAAAATTTCAAGATTTTAGGAATATTGACAAAATTTGGCCTCACATTGTTTCTTAGGCCATCTCCAAACCTAGCACTATAACATCAAAATACACCAAATTTTGGTGCAAAAGCTCTCAAATGTGGTACTAAAGTTTATACCATTTTGTACCAAATGGTGCAAACTCCAATTTACCATTTTTTTTCATCCGTAAAACTAATTGATGGAAGATATTCGTGTTATATATTTTTTAATACAATAATTTTATTATTGTTATTATTTGCAATAAAAACATAAATTTAATAATAATTAATTATTTAATTAAAATTGAGGCACAAAAAAAAAAAACTTAAAATATAATAAGCATGATTATTTAAAGTTAATACGAAATAAGAAGTGTGTAGAAAAAATGTTGAATATGCATTTAATGTTCTACAAATCGAAATTTGCAATTGTGAAATGATCAACAAAGTATTGAGAAAAACAAATATTATATTATATCATCACTGCGTGTATTATCATGTATAGCCCTTGTTTGACATCCATTTTATTTCTCATTTTCTTTCTCTTTCTTCATTTCAACCACATTCTATCAATAAAATAATATTACACGTAAATCCAAAAATTCTCCTTACTTTTTAAACACACATTCTTCCATCAATTACTATTTTAAATCAAATTCTTTCATAAAATGGGTGTCAAACAAGGGCATAAACAAGGACAAACGTAATGTTGATACACCAATTGAAGAATAAATAAAAGTGATAAGTTCGAAAGTTGAGTCGATTAAAGATGAAAATCATTATTTTCAAAAATTTCTTGTTCATCATAGACAAATCAAGAAAAAAAAACTCACATTGCAATTCAAAATACATTAATCAATCATTTGTCAAAAGAACAAGAATTTCAAAAATTAAGTTGCAACACCATTTCAATTTCGTAGCATCATAATATCAAAATTTGATATGTACTACACATGATTTAATATTTTTCGTTTTTATAGTTGTAATATTTGTTTTTATATTTATTAATAAAGTTAATATTACATTAATTTACCACCATTATAAAATAATAAATTATTCTATTGTTCTTCATTAATTTAATCAATCTAATTTTAACAAATTTTCATTGGATCTAAACATTTGATTAATTTTTTTATTTTACTCCCAATTCAATGTTTCAAAATATTAAGAAACACGATCTTCATAGAAATTCAATATAAAATTTCCAATTCATAAGATTAACAAAAGCAGAGGCAGAGTTTAAAAGCAACGAGGACTTCAAACAAGATTTACATTAACAACCCTACAGATCCTTGAATTAAGCCCTTTCACCCCTGATCCTCCTAGCAAGCTGAATGTCCTTGGGCATGATAGTGACCCTCTTAGCATGAATAGCACAAAGATTGGTGTCTTCAAACAGACCAACAAGGTACGCCTCAGCCGCCTCCTGCAACGCCGCCACGGCGGAGCTCTGAAACCTCAGATCGGTCTTGAAGTCCTGAGCAATCTCACGAACCAGTCTCTGAAAGGGCAGCTTACGGATTAGAAGCTCAGTGGACTTCTGGTACTTACGGATCTCACGAAGTGCAACAGTTCCGGGGCGGAATCGATGGGGCTTCTTCACTCCTCCGGTGGCCGGGGCGGACTTCCTGGCTGCCTTTGTGGCGAGCTGCTTCCTTGGGGCTTTGCCTCCTGTGGACTTGCGAGCGGTTTGCTTAGTACGAGCCATTGCTTTTGAAATGAAAATTGGGTTTTGTGTATAGAAAACACTAATTACAGAACACTGCTAATTGAGGTGATGGGATGGTCGATTAATGGGGGGATTTATATAGAGAAATGAAGGAGCGGGAAGAGTGAAAATTTTAGGGTGATTTGAATTTGGTAATTTTCGAGGATCGTTTGAATAATGAAATGGACGGTAGAGATTATAGGAAAGAGAAGAGTTTGGATTGTGATCCGCGTTAGGTGTCAATCAGCCAATTATCATTTGCCACGTCAGTTTTCGTAGTTTGACGTATGTTGGTTGGTTTGCAACTTTGCATTTTGAATTGTGTTGATTTCTTTTCCTTTTCCCGGTTTGGACAAATTTGAGAACCATTTTTACTTTTAGATTAAATTTTTTATTTAAAGTATTTTTTTTTAGATATGTTAATAAATTTATGAGGTACTTTTTTGTATTTGCAAATTAAACGAGTTGTATAATACTATAAACAAATCAGTCTCAAAATTATTCTTTTATAATTTATTTTTAATAAGATTCACTTCCTGTTCAATTTACATTGAAAGAGGTGTACGTCAAATACCCTACTAAGATTTGAAAATTCTTAAAAAATGATACTAAAATACAATAGTATATTCTGCAAAAAATAATTTGAATATGAAGTGCACCCATTGCAATTTGATTAGTTATAATTTGCCCCCATTATATAATTTTTTGGCTCGTCCCCCGGAAGTATAAATAGAAAGTCTTGGAAGAACGAATTTGCGTATACAAATAAAAAAGTCACCACGAGCTTGGCACCCTTTTCAATGAATTTGAGGATTAGAGCTTGAGAGATACAAGAAGGAAGGTTTGTTAAACGGTGAAGAGCAACCTAATTTGCTTGCAATTGAGCTGTCGACACAATCAATAGCTCAAGTTGTATCAATATCCAACCGTGATACAAAAAGGAAGAATCTGGAAGGACAAAAGTCGAGAAGCATTGTTTTACCATCACTCTGTTATGCCCATTCATTTTGTTTTCTTTGTTTTGTTTTGATGTAACAATTAGATTCTTTGTTTTATTTTTGCGCAAGCTTTGTATAACTATATATATTGTACAAAAGTCATTACTGAGATTGAATGAAATACAAGAAGCTTCCTTATTATTATTTTCTTCTTATATGGTATCAGAGCTTGGTTATGACAAAACAAAATGTTGAAATCTCAAATACTCCTCCAAATACAAATACAAATCAACACACAAATACCGATCCTAACATTGGATCTAATTTGAAAACTTATGATCCAACATACCTAAACAACCCTTATTTCATTGGTAGCAATGATGGTACTCGAGCTGTGCTAGTTACGCATATGTTACACATTTATGCTTTCCTCAAAATCCCACTATCTCTATTCCAAACAATCGCACACCTATAAACCCCACGTAGTCCAATAATCTACCTCCATTAGTTCCTAGTCATGCGGGAGACATTGAACACACTAATACAAATGACCCTCAAACTCTCCAACAAACTGATTTGCATACTGCAGACATAGAAACAGATCAAATCGCCCTTCATTTACCAAGAAGGTCGACTAGAATCAAGAGAGCTCCTTGCACCTGCATATGTCAGCAAGCCACTTCATTCACTCCATTGCAGAACTTGAACAAGGCAAAGGACTCCATTCCTTCATGTACATATTATCCCATTAGTAATAGCATATCATATGGTAGGTTGTCCTTTTCTCATAAATCCTTTGTCACTTCCATAACTTCACAAATCGAGCCTAAGAACTATCAAGAAGTTGTCAATCATCTTGAATGGTGTGAAGCCATGAGGTCGAGATTAAGGTACTTGAGTTAAATGATACATGATTTATTGTTGATTTGCCACCTGATAAAGAGGTAATAGGATATAAATGGGTATACAAAATTAAGTTTAAGGCTGATGGAAGTATTGAAAGATACAAAGTTAGACTAGTTGCAAATGGGTGCACACAACAAGAAGGTCTGTATTACCATGAAACATATTCTCCTGTGGCAAAACTTGTAACTATTTGAAGTTTACTTGCTATTGCAACCATAAAAGAATGGTTTTTGTATCAATTGGATGTCAATAATGCCTTTTTACATGGTGATTTGGATGAGGAAGTGTACATGCAGTTACCCCCTAGTTATGTTGCTAATAGAGGTTCGAAAGTGTGCAAGCTTCACAAGAGTATATATGGACTTAAGCAAGCCTCACGGTAGTGGTTTTCAAACATGTCTTGTTTTATTATTCAGCATGGTTTCACTCAATCAAGGGCAGACAATAGCTTGTTCACTAGGACCACATGAGATTCATTTACAACTATTTTGGTGTATGTTGATGATGTTATTTTAGCTGTAAATTGTATGGATACTATCAATAATCTCAAAGTTGTCCTTGATGCAAAATTCAAAATCAAAGATTTGGGAAAGTTAAAGTATTTTTGGGAATTGAGGTGGCAAGATCAAAACATGGAATAAATATCTTGGGAGACTCAAGAACCATAGACTCAACACCAACAAAAATACCTCTTGATCAAAATGTTGAATTAGCTAAGGATGAAGGAGATTTACTTGTTGATCCCTCTATTTATAGAAGGTTGATAGAATCTATACCTAACTATAACAAGACCAAAATTATCCCACTCAATTCAATTGTTGAGTCAATATGTGGATAAGCCAAGAGTGCCACATCTACGTGTAGCACACAAAGTATTAAGATATCCTAAGAGGGCACCACAAGGCTTGTTTTACTCTTCTCCTTCTGATCTCCAACTGAAGGGTTATTCAGATTCGAATTGGGGAGCCTGTCTGGATACTAGAACATCTGTAACATGTTTTTTGTGTTTTCATTGGTTCATCACTAGTATCATGGAAATTGAAGAAGAAAAATGTGATTTCAAGATCATCCTCTGAAGCTGAATACAAAGCAATAACACAAGTTTGTTGTGAACTAACATGGATGAGATACTTGTTTGAAGCATTACAAAACGAACATAGGCAGACAGTAACGTTATACAGTGACAACAAATTTGCCATCTAAATTGCCACAAATCCCATTTTTTATGAAAGAATCAAACATATAGAAATTGATTGTTATCTTATTAGAGACAAAATATAAAATGGAAGCATCACTGCAGAGCATGTTCACACTGGTTTGCAAGTGGTAGAGATGTTAACCAAAGCCTTGAATTCCTGGAGTCTTTACTCGCACATGAAAAAGATGGGAGTAGTTGATATCTACTCTCCATCTTGCGGGGGGCTATTAAACGATGAAGAGCAACCTGATTTGCTTGCAAGTAAGCGGTCAACACAGTCATCAACTCAAGTTGCATTATCTTCCTACCATGATCCAAGAAGGAAGGAAGAGTATGAAAGCAAAAGAGTCTAGAAGTACCGTTTTACCAGCATTCTATTATGCGGTGCCCATTCATTAGGTTTTTTTTTTTACTTTGTTGTAACAATTAGATTCTTTGTTTTCTTTTAGCACAAGCTTTGTATGGTTATATATATTGTACAAAAGTCATTATTGAGATTGAATGACATACAACATGCTTTCTTATTATTAATTTCTTCTTCTTATAAGGTTTGTAGGCGAAAAAAGACCACATGCTGATAAAGAAGTCATTATGAGCTTGGTTTGAAACTTTAAGAATTTGGTCTATGTAAAAGGGTATTTGCAAAGAGAAAATTCTCACACTTCCATAAACATGCAAATGTGTGTCATGCGACTATCATCTATATTTATGACATAATTGTGACTAAAAAAAGGTAGCGCGAATACAAATTAGCCCTTGTTTGAACCCCATTTTGGACAAAAAATGCAATGTTTAATAGTGTTTTTTGAAGATTGTGTGGTCAAACAGTAGTAATTTTTTTCAATTTATGTATAATATTATTTTATAGAAGAATGTGTGGTCGAAAATGAATTTTGAAAAAATGAGGACCAAACATGCCCTTGCCGTCTTATACGTCGATGCCTTTATTATCACAATTCTAATAAAGTGTATTTTATGTCATCTTGTTATAATATTCAAGAAATACCGTCTTCATATAAGATATTTATATATCATTGTTTGACTTTAGCTAGCATAATTGTTTGTTAAAAAATAGAATGTACTGTTAAAAATAATATTTGCATTGAGAGAAAATATCCTAGAGGTTGTTTAATTAGAATTAAAACAAAAATATCAACCCTTTTGTTTTATAATCGCCGAATTTAGTAGAAACTGGTAAACTATAATTACATTTATTCATCGTGGGACGAAAACTCAATTTATTACATTATTACTTGTTAACAATCATGTACTCTTCTGGGTTTTGTCTGAACACCTGACCATGATCCAGCTTTGGAACTTTGATATTGGCACGATGCTATATATCTTGCGACATATAAAATAGCAGTTTTCGACAAAAACGTGGAACACTTTGCTCTCAACATTAATGATTTAGAAATTAATGAAAACCATTTAAAGAACAATATTATTAAACAATTATTCGTCATCTCAACTAATACTCATTAAAATGTTGAGATTTCACTAGCATTAATAGATACATAGTCTTGATTCTGTAATCTTAAAGTTATATGCTCGTAAACTCATAATTAAAATTTGAGCAAAGAGTCGCAAATTTCAAGTTGCGAATATTATGTAATCATCTAGTAAATATATCTATCAGATACGAATTATATTTAGATGGTCAAGATGGATGATAACTGGCCCTTTTATCACTTCATAGGCAATAATAAACAATATTATACTGAAGTTACGTTTCTTCAAAATAATGTTGCAATATTCTCCTATAATATTTATATGCTTGGGTTATTATTATTATTTTTTAAATAACAGCAATACCTTATTCATCTAAATTATTAACACGATATTTATTTATATCATATTTAGTTATGCTTCTTC